>JAJEJH010000405.1:153061-374938 GCA_026122585.1 Anacardium occidentale
ATGTTTCACTTCAATCAATTGATTTTGGTGCTTGGAAATGAAGGTTTCTAGCAGTTTAGAATAACACTGGAGCAGCAGGATTCCTGCCTTGTTTAGGGAGTCAAGAGTGTCAAAACCATCAAAATTAATTGTGGTCTCAAAGGAACTACTACTATGGTAAAGATGCGACAGAGTTGTTCTTTTGAAAAACATTTTGCTGGAAACGTAAGGAATGGTTAGATGTATTCACTTAATTCCGTAACCTGGCACTAAAATGTACCAGAGTTCAGACATAAGTTTTGGCTTAGACGTGTAGTTAAGCGTCATCTTTGTTAATTGAAATGGTGTAATATGAAACACGATTTGTTTCTGCAAGTTATGATGCCGAGATTGGAGAACTTGGAACTTTCTTTGATTAATATTGGAAATATACGGCTTCATCAGCTTACAGCCATGTATTCTTATGGTCAAACCTTAAAAAGGCTTAAGCATGGTAGAATACAGTGGCTTGAAATTGTTGTTTTCATCTCCTATGGTTAAGAATTTAGTGATGTTGCATCCTTCAAAAGAATTGTCCTTAGGAGAGAAACGTCACTATTCTTGACTGAAAGAGCATGCAACAAACTCAAATATCAACCATTCATTCAAGACATATGTTGAAAATGACTAAACACTCTTTATTATCATTGAAGTGTGGAGCATCAAAGGATATCACTAATCCTAATACATAAATAAACTAACCATGGCATGTGTGCAGCAGCATAAAAAAGTTCATACATGATCCCAACTCATAAAATAACATAAATACATAAAAAGAAAAAGATAATGACTTCTATGCCTCTAATGTCAGCTTTGCTCGTTGACCTACTGGCATCGTAAAATCTTGATTACTTATTACCTACAAAATATAGAAAATAAGAGAGTGAATAATAAATTAACTAATAAGTAGGAGACTCTATTTAAATTTTATATAATATTTATTTTTCATTGACTTAATATATCTTAACTTGGTCATCAGGAGTACACTTTTAACCTCTAAATAGGATGATGTGAATTCTACTTTACTCAGTTACTTTACTTAGAAGCATCTTTGGTCCTATAAGACTTTTGTAGGAAACACTAATGTCTTATCTAGTTCTCTAAGATACATTATGGATCCTATACTAGCATGGCACCGTATAAATATGAATACTCGAGTAAAAGCATTTAACTTAATTGTAAATGAAAATTTATATAGATCAGATTAGGTTGAGATAAAGACTTTACACTTTGGTCATATGAGCAAATGTAATCCGTTTTCCCTCCATGTTGGACTATCGTTCATAATTGGCCCTTACTATAAGCCAATGTGTCGTATTATAGAGACTATATCCTATTAAGTATGGTGTATGAAGAAAACTTATAGGTATCCTTTCCTAATGATCTTCATGAGACATATGCTTATAAGAGAACCTGGTCTCATGTGGTAAACTCATTGAAATATACTCATGGATACATTTCAAGCCACAAACTTAACTTAGGCTTGTAACAGCTCTCACCATAGCTTTTCTCCCTGCCTTACATGTTGTCTTTAATTCTAGACTTGACATGGTACTACTACATACCATATATGTCCTTACTATCTTAGGATGACATGGCTATAACTGGGGTCTAACGCCTAATTTAATTTTATATTTTTTCTTAGATGTATAATCATACATCATCAAGTGCACGATTGTGCATCATTTTCTTTGTGTATTGCTTAACTCTTTATGAGCAATTTTGGTAGTGACATAATGTATGGGCATGCATGTACAGGTGCATAGGCATGCATGCTCGAGTGCATCGACGTACGTCTTTTCTTTATAGATAGGTGTCATATAGTCATATGTCTATTATATATTAGTTGTTTTTATTTGTGTATTATTGTTATTGTATATATTCATTGATGTTAATGATATGAGGTATTTTTAATATATTATTTTGTGTAACATATATTGTGTCATTATGTGATAGAACCGAGATGATAGATTCATATGACTAAATATGCTTTTCACAAATCTTATTAATTATTATACTATAACAGTCCAACAAAAATTAATATATTTATATGACTAAACATGCTTTTCACACATCTTATTGATTATTGTACTATAACAGTCCATAATCCTAATATCACTATAAACTTTGGATATGAGTGATGGTGTGAGGATTATCATAATGTGAACGCTACCAAAGTTTGTTACTTGATGCTTGGTCTCACACATGAGTGTATGATTTGGTGGTTATGTCCATTGGACAAACCTAATGATAAGGATCCTATATTATATGGTGCTACTTGTGTCTATGTATTAATTCATATGACATGATGGATACATATGATCTTTCTATTTGAAGTCTATCAAACTATTTTGTACTAGGACTGATGTCGTTTAACATCATCAAATGCATTACCATAATTGGAGTGTTATGAAGGTAAGTGATTGATTGCATTATGATTAATATGAAGGCTATGGTAGATTACATAGGATTTGTCAATCTTGAGCATAATATAAGTGTCTCAATTGAGTTGTCTAAAACCAATTAGTTTGTGACCATAGTTGGATTGGTTGACATTGTATCCAATCATAGTTTGGACATATACCTTTACGAAAGGTACTTGAGATTGATATAAATCTATATCTCAATCTTGTAAGACATGGTAACAAAGGGATTGTATTGTGCATTAACTATCAAGTTAATTAAACTTAAAGTTGTTCATTGATACTCTACTATTTGGGTGGTCATAATGCCTTACTAAAGGTCATTTATGATTTGTTTTTAGATTTAATTTGAATTTAGATATTATTGAGATAGTGGAGAGCTTATAAATCAGATATTTATGGAGTTGATAGATTCAAGGCATAAGAATGTTTTCTAGTGATTAAGTTATAGGGTGATGTCACGTTGACCTTGTTAGATTCTTTTAGATCGAGTTAAGAAGTTAAATTTAGGATTTGACTTGATGTACAATTGTTCACCTATATATGTCATAGGCGTAATCTTGATGGTTGATAGAATCCTGATGTATCTAGATAATATTAGTTTGACTAAGTCAAAATAATTCGAAATTCAAATAATCTAGTAATTGACAAACGTGCATGCTCTATGTATAGGCTTACATCCTATTATTTGATGGCTATTGAATTATAAGAACGTTTCCTGGATTCTAAGTGTAATTCAAAAACTATATTGGTTACTAAACATATGGTTATGAAAGTTTATTCATAGGTGTACATATGGGTGTCATAGGCATATAGGTTGCATGTCACACCCATGATATAGGAGTCCTACTATAGGTCATTATATACTTTCACAACCTACTCAAACCATATCTTATGCTCCAACTATCTCGTGCTCTATATTCAGCTCCTCAAAGCATTGATTTGTAAAAGTAGACTGAAGAGGATAAGTGATAAGTCACTTAATAAGTATCAAGTCACTTAATAAGTATCTCCTATTTATACCCTCAGATAGACTCTAATTTGATCAATCACTAGTTAGTTGCTATACTGAAGAACTTAACCAAGTTCTTCACTAGCCTAATAACTTTTTTTGCTCCAACTTATTTTACTACTAAAACTCACTATTTAAGCTCTGCTTCATACCTTGTCATAATTACATATATGAGTATACGTATACAATTTGGCATGAAAAGTGAATCTAAGTTAGAACTAATTCACTTAGTTTTCTTTTTTATATTCATTATCTTGCTTTCTGTTTTTATTAGTTTCTAAGACATAAAGTACTCTTAAGTTCTCTTAACACTTAGATGAATTCTTTTACGTTCATGCTCATGACATATATCATGCAGTTTTATATCTTTTTTTATTTCTTTTCTTTCTTGTTTCCTTTTTTTATTATTTGTGTACTAATTCATGTCATGTTATATCATATCATGGTATGAAGTATGTTAAAATCATGTTATTTGCTTCTAGGCCTATCTACTAAAAACATTTTCTGAAAATACTATTAAGATCTATAGATTCTAAAATACTGAAAAGTTAAATAAAAACTGTTTTTGAAATCTTTGTATATTCGAAGATACCACTATCTTGGCCATGGAGGTTGAATTATACTAGTAAAATGCCAGTAAGCTAAAATATCCTACTATACTAGTCTTTAGACTAGTAAACTGAAATCTAGTCAATCTAGCCATAATCAAAAAGTTGAAATCTTATAGATGCCCTCTCGTATTCACCTTTAATAACTAACCCAAATATTAGACTTATTATTGTAAAATTGATACATATGGATCACTTGATCCTTGTTTTTAAAAACACTGTTTTAGCATGTCATGTCAGGTAATGCATATCATGCATGCAATCTTATTTTTTCTTTTTCTTTTTTGCTTACATTTTATATAACTATACAACCGTTATGGTTTTATGCTATGTATTTCTTACTGAAGCTTTTAATTCTGTAACTTATTAAGCTTATTAATAAGTTCAGCATAAACTATTTTATATTATGAATATTTCTATGAATGTTTCTCTTTTTTGTTTCTATCTTTATTTCTGTTTTCTAATCATAACCTATCACTAGAATACGTTGTTTAAGACTGTTATGAGCTTTTCTTGCTTATATAAGTTTGGTATGCTGATTCTAGAAAAATATTTTATTATATCATTTTCCATTCTTTGATGGTTTACAGTTCTGCTTCTCAACTTAATTTGAGCTTATTTTAATGTATACTCTGATGATTTCTATGACTTTTACTACTTCTACTATTAAATCTACTTAACTTGAAGCTTTGCACTTAATACACGATCGTGGATGCTAAGCGCACGATCGTGCACTAAGGTGCACTAGTCATATAGCTTTGATGATTTCTAGTTTATTTTTAGTTTACTATACACACACAGTTGAGACTCTTAGGTGCACAGTCGTGACCTTACTTAAACTCTAGTTGTGCATGGCTTGTATGCACGACTATAACCCTACTAAAGCGTGACTACATGGGAATGCATTCATCAGGCACACGATTGTGTGGCCTACCCTATCTCAGCGAACCCAGTTGCAATGTGCAGGATCCACACCAATTTATCTTAAATCTCCATCAATCTTAAATTAATTTTATTCTAGCATAACCATATGCAAAATACTTTACTATAAACATATTTCCCTCATCAATAACATCCAATTACAATTTAGCATGTTTTTAAACCCTTGAAATCCATACATAAGCATCAAGCATCAAGGAAACTATCATGCTTCTATTTCTAAATTTTTTTTTCTATCTCATGTTATCAAGCCATAAACGTGCTCACTAAACTGAAAACACAGTAAATCATTGACTAGACTTATCCCGAAATTTACATGTTAAGGAAATAGGAAAGAGATAAGGAAATACTTACTTGAAGCTACTAAAATCTTCTATCTCTCTAACTTTAATTGAATCTTGACTGGATTAGCTATTAGAAATTGGTTTCTCTTCTTAAAAATCGACTAGGGTTAATTGAAGAGAAAAAGGAAAGGAAATCGAAAAGAAATTGGCTAAAACTCACGAAAGGGGAAACTTTCCTTTATATAACTGTGCAACTCAAGGGAGACACATGGTCATATGCCATTAGGGCGTATGGTCTTACTCCACACACAAGGGATGCATGGCAGTGTCTAAAAGACACACGGTTATGCCCCACATACACCAATCATATAAAGCCTCCAAAAGGACTATTCTAGCCCCAAAACTCATCTGAGCCTAATATGAGATTATGAAATCTCTTTTTAAACCCCGATCAAAGGCCTAGAAAGATCATTCAAACATCGGGATGTTACAAAACATAATGATGCAAATAGATGTATCACACATAACATAATAAAATTAATAAATTAATAAAATTAATAAATTACATTCCTTTCACATAAACCCTTATACAAAAGTCTAACCCTCAACAAATCTAACAAAATAAAAACCTACAAAACGAAAGGTCAAACAAATAAAACATAAATAAATAATAAATTAATAAAACAAATAAGATTAACAATAAAGCAGAGATGTGAATTCCTGCATCTATCAACAAAATATCTTTGCTTAGGGATTTCATAGACCTCATCGAACCTTCCACCTTCAGCTCGAGCATACTCTACATACCGTGTGAGGTACAAAGCATAAAACACATAAAATAATATGCGTGTGTGATGAATGTGCACATTATCTCTTATACATGCTACACGATCCTAATCCTTGCGAATAATAATTATGCTCATGCATGGGACATAAATAACAACTCATGTAAAAGCATGTTCATGGTAATTAAACGAATATGCATGCAATGAGACCCACTCCATGCACCTTAGAATACATAGATTCCCCTTGTGCATGAAAGATACCATATCGTAATAAGACAGAAGTTAATACATGCAACTAATGCAACTTAAAACGTGTAAAAGAAATAAAACGATGCAATATGCAACCAAACCCATAATTTCTGCGCACTCGGCTTTTACTTGCAAAATTCTTAGGATAGTCGGTGCAAGTGACATGTTAGAGAGAGGAAACGACAATTGATGTGATTACACATAGTATGATCTTTTTAATCTAAAGCATCCAAAAGTGTTCATTAACGTCACTCGAGCTTATCAACTTTAACAATAAATAATAAATAAATATAACTTAAACTTTACAAATAATAATTTTAAAAAAAAAATCATATTAACCAAACTCTATAGTCCATTTTTCTTGTGTTATAAATTCTACTAGCGATACTATTTTTCGTTGTCAATTAGGAATTGTACAATTTTCAATCTTATACAATAGACTATAATAATATATATTACAATTAGTAAATTAATCCTACATCTAATTATATGAGCATAAGAAAGAACCATAAATAGAGGGAATTTTTTATCGTAGTTTGATTCAAGATTTGGGATTTTATATTTACAGATATGTTATTTACCTCTAAGGAATGTCTTTCAAGAGGATGCAAATAAGAGTCACCAAAGGAACATTTTGAGAATGACTCAAATTTTTAAAAATTTCCATTAAGGATAGTTATATCTTTGTGAGGGTTTTCTTTTCTATTTTTCGATAATCTTGCACTTTGTTCATATATAATCCCTTACATTTCTAAGATGAAGACAAGAAGTTGTGGTTTGATTTATTACAATTCAAATTGAAATTTCAAAATGATTTATTATTCTATTACAATAGAGATATGATAATAATTTGGTAAGAACTTATTGTTTTTGAATCATTGATAAAAAGTTATTTAGAAGGTCGTCCTCTTTAATCGAGAGACTTCAAGTGGCACACTAGATTATTGGTTGTTGCTGCTGAAACTTCTTACTTTATTAGGTGTCATTATGTCAGTTCGATCAAATTGCAGTTTTCCAATACAGCAAAAACATCATGTTACTATCCAAACAAATCTTGAAGGGCGGTCATAGATAGTTTTTTAACTATGGGGGGTGTTTGAGAATATCCATCAAGTATAGCAAAAATAGAGAGTAGTCTCCAGGTAAAAATAATTATAAAGTCGTCCTCAACTTTGACCGGTAGCATCAAGGCCAAAGGACAATTCCCACTCCAGGATGGTTCATAAAGATCAAATTTCATCCTTTATGTTTTTTAAATTTAAATATTCGTTTATTGATTAAAATTAATAATTAAATTTAATAATTAATAATTAAAAATTAATAATAAAAAAATTATTTTTATTTTTTGATAAAATAAATTTTAAAAAATAATAAAGTAGAATTTTTTATAAAAATATTAAAATATTTAAATAATATTAAAAAATTATAAAAATTTTTAAAAATTTTTAAAAATAAAAAATAGTCATCATGATTGATAATATCATCAACGACGATGACCATTTATAAAAGAATCAAGAGGTCGAAAACGATCTCTTGGTGGTTGTCTCGTTTGATAGAGAAGATAGACATATCTTATTGTCTTTATCATCAAATGTGATTGGAAACAATTGAAAATAGTTGGTTTTGGTCATAACAATCATTTTTTTATCATGATTTATGGTAAAAGTGATTATATCTAATCGTTTTCGTTAAAAATAAAAGAAGTTGATCTGACCTCTTCTATTAAATGAGACGGTTAGATTTAACATTTCTATGAGTCAGAAGATCATTTTTGACATTTTGGTTTATTTATTAGTGGTCACCATTATTAACAACAATAACTGTTTTTTTAATTTTTAAAATTTTTAATTTTTAAATTTTTTATAATAAGTATAGTTTATTTATTTAAAAAAAAAAGATAAAAAATAGTAAATATTTGAATTTAAAAAAATTAGAACGTGACATTTACGTTTTCAACAGACCTGGTGGGTGGGAATTAGGCGTTTGGTCTTGTGTCAACCCTAGAAATAAAACACTATTAATATTACTACCAAAACGTCTGATGAAGTTCCGCAGTCCACTCCAAGTGAGAGAAACTCAGAGAGTGAAGCAAAGAGCTACGCAGCTGAAGGATAAACTCCACATTTCTCCATGCTAGTAAGATCTGCGTTCTTTGTTTGCCTTCTTTTTTTATATTTAAAATGTAATTCTGTACGCCAATGGGCTTGAAGTTGAGTTAAGCTAGACATTTTCAGTCCTTTCCCTTAATTTACATCGCTACTGCTATGTTGTATCTGGGTTTGTTTTTTCTTTAAATTTCATGGACATTCCTTTGGTTAAAAAGATTTCTTTCTGTTTTTCCTCTTGAATGTTAACTGGGAATGAAACATCTATATTGGTTTTTGTTCTGTCAAAAGTTTATTGCTAAGTTTAGAATGTAAAGGTTGATTTTTTAGCGGCTTAAGAGTGGATCTACTGTTTAGCAATGTGAGAATTGAGAATAGTAACATTTATGAGCAATGCAATGTATGTTACTGACATGATATATGTGTAAAAAATTTTATTTTGTACAAATTTGATGATTTTGCACACTTCAAAGCGGATTGATTCTGGTAACACTGATGATTTCAGTTGCTTGGTGAAGCTAATTTTGTTGTTCGATATGCTTGAGTGGTGGAAATCTTGGTGGATGTTATTGAATGTGGTTGATTAGTTATGAATGTCAGCATTTACTCGAAAATGTGTTGGAGGAAATACAAGTTGTCATGTATTTGTACACTGGTCTTGTATTGATAATAGTTTCTGTTCATCTTCTTGAAGATGGAAATGAAATCCGTTTTTGCAAGCCGCCTGTCAGGTGTTTCATTTCTCTCTAGAGGAACCTTTTGCATTGCGAGGTAGAGGTTTTCTCTCTCTCTTTTTTATTTATTTTTTGATAACCAGGAACCCGTAGACAGGGTAAACCTGAGGTCAAGACCACCTAGACCCGCAATTATGGATTGGGTAAATCAAGAACAAACCTCTATCGTAGCTTAAACCTTGGTCACCTGGGTGTCAAACCCTTTATCACTTGTGTCAATCCTTGGGGTCACTCTCTCTCTCTTGTTTTTAATTTCCACATCTATCTGCAGTTTTGAGAATTTTAGGAAAAAAATGCAGAAATCTTTATTCTTTTGCTGTACTCTTGTTTATATGTTTTTTGCGTGAATGACATTTGCACTACCATGTTAAAATTATATTTCAAGTCAGTTTCATTTACATAGAGATGGAGAAAGGGAAAAGGGACCATAATGCAATTTAGCATATGTAGTGCTAAACTAAATCACAAAGAAGCTTCTTTTAAGCTCTTGCTCAAGCTATTTGGTCAAAAAGAAAAATTCTTGTTTTGTATTATTGTATGATGAAATCACCCATTTTTTTAATAGTTAATTTTCTTAGCTTGAGTGTTCATGTCATTTTATTCTTCTGTAGGACTCAACTAACTTATACTGAGAAACTCGTCTTTTGCCAAGCAAAGCTTGGTAAGTATGTCATTCTTCTTGTAGTATGACCTTCTTATAGAACCTAAACTTATCCATATTTACAACATTCTTGTACTCTTTGAAATATTAACATTGTGCTTTAACGTAACAGCAGCCTTTTCTTCCGAAAGTGGTTCATTTAACTCTATAGTAGTGCCTCCAACTTTGTTAGCTGCTGAGAAAGAAGAAGCAAAATCTCTTGTATCCTTGTTCTTGAAGAAACAGGGATTGAGCAAGGTAGTTGTTGCAAAAACTGTCTCTAAATCAGATCTCTTCATTGACCACCTTATCTCAAGGCTTCACTCTGTTCATAAATCTCGGTATCTTGTAGGTTCGATTGCAATATGTATTGGTTATTTTTGACTCTTGTTTTATTAGTGTTTTCATTTCAATTATCTCTTTTTTCCTGCTAATCAAATTTACGTGCCATTCAGGAAGAGAGCTAACAACTCTTGAGATCAGGGATACCCTTGTTCCTTATATTGAATCTCTTCTCTTGGAGCATGGAAACAATCTTTTAAATGTAGTGGAGAACTTTCCGACTACACCTGTCAAAGAAAAGCCAGATGCACCACACTCTCAACACCACTCCACACCCAACAGCAAGAAGCTAAAAGGGGTCTCTGATGCACCTGTTAAAGAAAAGCCAGCTGCACCACTCTCTCAACACCATTCCACAGCCAATTCCAAGAAGCCAAAAGGGGTCTCTAATGCACCTGTTAAAGAAAAGCCAGCTTTGTCAGTTTCTCAATCCCTTTCTGCTCCCCTTGACTCCAAGAAGTCAAAAATGGTCTCTAGTGGACCTGGTAAAGAAAAGCCTGCCATGTCAGTTTCTCAATCTGGTTCTGTCCTTGACTCCAAGAAGATAAAAACTATCTCTCAAATGATAGAGGATGGTGCAGTTGGAGATTTACCCCCTCAATTCCTCTACCTCTTAGACCTTGGTATGGATCTTGAGCAGATCAAGGTAGTTATACGCCGATATCCTGCTTTTGTGTACTGCAGCTTGGAGGGGAAAATCAAACCACTAGTTGAGTTTCTTCTTGATCTTGGGGTACCTAAATCAGACATTCCCAAAATCCTCATCCAAAGGCCATCATTGACCTCAATTAGCCTATCTGAAAATCTAATACCCACCATGATGTTCTTAGAAGATTTGGGTGTGGACAAGGATCAGTGGGCAAAAGTTATCTACCGCTTCCCAGGACTTCTCACTCATAGCAAGCAGAAGTTTCAGGCAATTGTTGATTTCCTCTATGAGTCAGGCCTATCTTCTGAGAGTATTGGCAAGATTTTGACTCGATGCCCGAAGATAGTTGGTTACAGTGTGGAGGAGAATCTACGACCAACAGTTGAGTACTTTCGTACGCTAGGGGTCAATGTGGCCATGCTTCTCCGAAAATCACCACTGACTCTTGGTCATAGTATTGAAGGCAATTTGAAGCCTGTGACTGAGTTCTTCTTGGCAAAGGGGTATAGCATGGAAGAAGTACGGATCATGATTTCGAGATATGCAGCTCTATATACTTGTAGCTTGACAGCAAACTTGATACCAAAGTGGGAGTTTTTTTTAACCATGGGATATTCAAAATCTGAGCTGGTGAAGTTCCCTCAATATTTTAGTTACAGTTTGGAGCAGAGAATTAGGCCTAGACATGTGCTTGTAAAGGAGTCAGGAGTTAAAATGCTGCTCACCCAGATGCTATCGCTCTCAGGTCGTGACTTTGAGAAAGTTTTGAAGATGAAAATACTGAAAATGGTTACTAAAACTTAATTCCCTGGCACTGAAAAGTTTACATAAGACAATCTCACCATATTATCGATGATCACTAGACATGATTGCAGAAACCACAGTGTTAAAATTAGTCGCGCAAATACCCATTTGACTTGGAACATTCCAGTGGCATAATGGTCATTGAACTAATGCAAATTTTTAGGATATATGAAATTGTTAGGGTTTAAGGTTTGTGAAAGGACCCTTATTTCTTTTCTTTCGAATGCAAAGGGTTTATTGTCGAAGGATTTATTGTTGAATCACATTATCATGTGAATAGTTGTCAAATATATAAACCAATACGTTTTTCTTGTAAAACAATCTTTTTATATTATATGTCGCCGAATGTAATATATGAAATTAAAGAATTTAAAGGAATTAAAAACATTCTGAAGTTCCACTTAAGCAGTATAAGTTTATGTACTTTTCTAAGGAAAAGTTTTTGGGAAAACCCTAATTTCATTCTAAATATAAAAGAACTGAGAAACTGAGAAGTATGGAACCAGCAGTCAATCACACTGCCAATTTGTCCTTAACTTGAGCCAAGAAGAATGGAGTTTTCATTCATTTTCTCTTTTATACTTACATTCATCAAAGGAGTTCCTTGTGTGTGTGTGTGTATGTGCTGCCGTCTACAATTTTTAATTTTGAAGCTGAATCTAGGCTTTTTTTTTTTTTTTTTTCTGTGTTTTGGTTTTGGGTTCTAAAAGATGACAATTAAGACCCTTTAGAAGCTACTCTTGGATCTTTCATCCCTCTTTAGAGGAGCTTTTTGCGTGATTAGGCCTTTTTTTAAAATTTATGCTTTTTATGAAAAAAATAATTATTATTTTCATTCTCTTGTTATGAAAACGTTTTGCTAAATCTCAAGAGATTTGAAATAAAATGTTAGGATGATAAGTTTAATCTCTAAGAGAAATAACATTCACCTGGCTCTAAGATGTGTCTGTCTTATGAATTTGTAAATTCTCGTTAGAATTTTAAGTTTCATTTTAGAATATAAGTGAGAAAAGAAAAATATTTGAAAAGACGAAAATGTCTCAATAATAATTAATACATTGATAATAAGGATTCCAATAAGTACATTTGACATGACTAGAAAACATCATCCTAAGAACCTATGTACAAAATAGGTAAATACATAAACAATATCTCCATAACATAATCCCTCTCAATCGTCCTCTTTTCTTGATTGAATTCCCCACTTATCTTCTACTTACAAAATATAGGAAAGAAAAGAACGAGTGACAAATACTTAGTATGTAGACTATCATCTAGGTGTCTTTACTCCATATTATTTTAGCTTTCATTTTTTTGTATATATATATTGACTTGTATATCCATTTTACATACTCTTGTCATTTAGAATAATCATTAATATCTCTAATTCTAGTGTCATGATATGCAATACATGATGAAAATCATCTTAATGCTTGTGAAAGCATTTACAAAACATTTTTTGAAAAAAATTTATTACTTGCTATGTTGATCAAACTATCATAATACATTGCTATAGATGTGTGTGCGCATTAAGAATCTCAGAGTGTTTGTTCACAACAACCCTCATGAAACATATATAATATATTTATGAGAAAAACATGATTTCATAGGTGTTTATAAAAACTGAAAAATTTGTAGGATCACGTTCACAGTCATGGTTATAGGAACGTCTTTTATAAAACTCAACACCATAAAAACTTGGGGAAAACATGTTAAATGCTCACAACTTACTCATCTCATGCTTATAAATGAACATGTTTTCATACATCAGTAACCATGCTTAAGCCTTTATTAATTATCTCATCCGACTTGCTTATGCTTTCTCAAGATACATACTTGAGTCATAGATCACAAAGCATATGGCTTACATATTCATGTCTCATGTCATAGATCATATAACATGTTCATTACATATTCATATCTCATGCCTGTCTTATACAATCTAAGAATGCATCATATCTTAGCACATAGTCATATTGTTTATAGAAACTCTAGGAACAATTTACTGGAATGAGCATTTATAACTCTAGAATGACTTTTCTTTATAACTATTGGAACATATATCTCCTTTATAGAACAACAATTCACCCATTTGGAACTATTTTCATAGAATTAATATGGAACAATTATCCCTATTCTTCAAACAAATGGTCCACCCTATACAAATTTTTTGATGATTAGAAAAATTTTTATTATCCTTAGAACAAGTGTTCTATCATGTTTGGAATGTACAATTTATTATCCTATCAAACATTTTTCCTTGATTTTAGGCTCAACTCATCCTTTAAATCTACCTAATAGTCATTTAATCTCCTTTGTCTAAGTCTTATCATGCATAATACTTAATCAAGTCTTAACATGCATTGAATCAACTTCCTTCATCACAAAGTCTTAACATCATATTCACACAATATACAAATATCACAGTCTCATCATTTTACTTCTATATATTATATATAACACATTTAAATTCATGTTTAACTCTTGTAATTTCAATTTAAATGTCAACCCAATCATATCAGCATGCGCCATGTATGAAAATTACTACTCTTAGGAAAAGAAGATACACTTACTTGACCTCCATAGAATTGCAATAATCCATTCTCACTTGAAGCTTTAAATTCTCTGATATGGAGCAATTAGATTGAAAATCATGATCTAACTTTTCAAAATTGCAAAATGGTGGTTATGAGTGTGAATGCATGATAAAAAATAAAAAAAAAATGGGGTTCTTTAAAGTGAGCACTCCATCGAGACAATTATTCTTAACTTAGAATCATGTGTCCTTCTCTATCAACACATGTTCTCACTTATAAAACGGGTGTTTCATCCGCTAGAATGATCATTTTGTTAGGGTAGATACCCTGTAGCCAATTAGATTTGTTGTATTATTGTAATTATTTATAAAACAATTATTAACGAAGGTATTCAATTGATTATGCATAAATATTTATGTATGACTTATGTTTATTAAAATCCATGTATTCTTAGAATGGTAAAGCTATGACGAGGGTATTAGATGACTAATTTTATGAATCCTATGAATACATTAGATCAACATTCTGGAAATATTCATAATCTTGAAATGCTTTGACTTATGGCATAAATAATATAAAGGGGATTACTATACTGTTAGGCGGCCCTATTGAAAGGTAGCGATAGTTTACAAATGTCGAAGCTATTGCTTATAGCTTGGTATAATACATGAATGCATACTAGTTAGACATATTCACTATATTGATCTAAGAAGAGGATTTCATATGATGGTGATTATCGTGTTTATAGAATCATCTTAACTTAACGGATACATGTGGTCTTTAGACTTGAGGTTTTTAGACCATCTTGTACAAGAATTGGTATAGTTTGACATCACCTAATATGTCTCTTAAGAAAAGGTGACTACAAATGTGATGATTAGTCATATTGAGATATATATAAAGACTATAGTAGATCAATAAAGGATTCGTCACTTCAGAGTATGAGAGTTATATCTTTGATTAAAAAAAACACTTGCAAACATATATGAACACCTTAAACTTGGGGCCATAATAGGAACAAGTTAGTGTTTGATCCAAGTTATTTGATATTATTATATGTCAGTTCATACCAAGGAGTTCTTAAGATAAATATGGTATCTATGTCTTAGTCTTGAGAGATATCAAATGTTAAAGGGATCGAATTGTATGATAACTGTAAGACCTGCTGCCACGAGTACCCCTCTGCTGCTGAATAATGCTACGGGGAGCTTTTATTAATAAACTGAAACTCGGGTACCCGCGACGGGAATCCTACGAAAATAAAATCTGAAACTAAAACTATACATTTCTGCACATGCGGAAGCTGAAATACATACATCTATTATAAAATATACATATATGTTCTGTACAATGGGCCCAACGGCCTTTCCATATACATACATACTGTTTCTGTACATTCGGATACATAAAATATGTACAATATGACCACACAGGTCCAAAACTGATATACATACAACTGCGATCGCGGTGTGCGTGAGTGCCCTCTCTGTCAGCCTCGATCCAACCACTCCTCAGAACCAGCACGAACCACCTGAAAAGGATGGAAGAATGAGGGGGGGATGAGTGATAAAGATCACCTAGTAAGCGCTCCTTACTTCCCTTAAAACCCAAGCAAGCACAACAATCACAATAATCAAACATACCTGGGTCTCGGCCCTAATCATACATCTATGCGCTTGCTGGTATCTGAAAGCTGTTATCTGAATCTCATTCTCATTATATACTGATGTCATTATTATTCATGTCATAATGTGTATGTCATGTCATGCCACTGAAATATCTCATGGATGCATGCATCTGAATACCTCTATCTGAATGTACCCGAAAGTACCTGCTATGCTGATCAGACTGGTGGACACAGGGATTCGGCATCCTGGCCATGTGGGCTGAACAGTCTAGCTACTGGCTAGAAAGCTGAATTTGAATACTGCTGCCCAATCTGACTGGTTTCAGATGGTAATATCTGAATACTGCTGAATAGTCTGACTGGTGTCAGAAACTGAATCTGAAATATTACTGAGCGTCCTGACTGGTGTCAGAAGGCTGAATCCCACGGATGCCCTCTCGTGTTCCACCTAATGCTCTCACCCGTACATCGGGCTCTGAATACTGCTAAATTCGGATCCCCTGATCCTCTCTGAAGCTACATGTCATGCCATGATATGCATATGCAGCTTTAATTTTCTGAATTCATGTTTTTCTGATGCTTATCTGAAGCATTTATATCATTAAACTGGATGTTCATGCTTTATTTCCCATTTAATAATCCTTTTTCTGAAAATCTGCTGATGCACGAGCGTGCAAGCAAGAGTGCACGGGCGTGAGCCAAGACGCACGGGGTCATGCGTTGGTCGTGCGCCTGATCGTGCAAGCTTCTGGAATTTCTGGAAGCGCATGCACGGGCATGCGCATGCGAACACACAGGCGTGCATGAGCTTTTTCTGGCCGTGCATACAGTGTACATATGGGCGTGCATCTGGAAAAACAAAGACTCACGACCGTGCCATTCGGGCACACGGTCGTGCGTCTGGTTCTTCAACAAAAGCACCGTCGGAAAATGCATAAAATGCCAACCATTTTTCATCCATTTACCAAATCACTTTAAACATGCATTCCCAGTATCCCAAGCAACACGATTCAAGCCTCAAACACAACATGCATCAAGCATCATAAAATCTACCATGGAAACTTCTTGATTCTCTCACTAAAACACATACATCACACATGCATGCTTCAAGGATGGAAATTCATCATCAACAATCAACATGCAAGGCCATATACACATTCCAAACGTTCATCCACATGCAATTAACACATCCATGGCATCAAAACTCACACAGCAAGCTGGGAAACGCAAGGAAAAGGTAAGAGAACACTTACCTCGCGCCATGCCTCTGAAAACAACTTTTCGAACTATTCTCTACGCTCTCTAGCTTGATCGAGAGCAATTGGCTGCTGGATTTCCTCTCTAGGAATAGGAGGAACTGAAAATTGAAGAGAGAAATTGGCTGAATTGCAAATGGGTGAGAAAAGAAATGACTTAACTCACGGCTCACTTATATACTATGTCGCGCATGGTCGTGCATCAATGATGCACGGACGTGCACAAGAGAAAATGAACTTAATTCATTTCCCACGTATTCGTACGATTGGATCCTTCCGAAAGGATTCGTACGAAGGCCACACAGCTCTGAAAACTTATCAACTCACCCCTGAACTCTACTAGACTCTCGATCTCTCAGTAAATCTCATTTCTAACCCTGAAACTCTAACCGAAAAGGCTTTCAGAATCTAGGATGCTACATTTTCTCCCCCCTTATAAAAATTTCGACCCCAGAATTTATATGAATAACTCTGGGAACCTATCCCTGATCTCAGACTTTACCTCCCAAGTGGTTTCCTCCACTCTCTGACGACGCCATAAGACCTTCACAAGGGGAATCAACTTGTTCCTGAGAACCTTGACTTTATAGTCCAGAATCTGCACTGACAGCTCTTGATAACTCAAATCCTCTGCCAACTCAATCTCTGAAAACTGAAGTACGTGAGAAGATCCCCCACATACTTCCTCAACTGAGACACATGAAAGACGTTATGGATTCTGTCCATGCTAGCTGGTAAAGCCAATCTGTAGGCAACTGTCCCCACTCTCTCAAGTATCTCATAGGGACTAATAAACCTAGGGGCCAACTTCCCCTTTCTGTCAAATCTGAGAACTTGCCTGTATGGAGCAACCTTCAGAAACACTCTGTCGCCTACTAAAAACTCTATCTTTCTGCGCCTCAAGTCTGCATAGCTCTTTTGTCGATCCTGGGCCTGTTTCATTCTCTGTCTGATACTTTTGATCTGCTCAATCATCCTCTGAACTATCTCTTGACCCACAACTGTCTCCAGAGAATCTCTCTCTTCAATCTTGTCCCAATGAAGAGGAGATCTACATTTCTGACCGTATAATGCCTCAAATGGAGCCATTTGAATAGTCGTCTGATAACTGTTATTATAAGCAAACTCCATGAGGGGAATCAACTCTGTCCAATCGGTTTGAAAGTCCATACAATAAACTTTGAGCATATCCTCTAGAATCTTGTTAACTCTCTCAGTCTGCCTATCAGTCTGAGGATGATAAGCTGAGCTGAACTGTAATCTGGTTCCCAAGGCTCTCTGCAATGATCTCCAAAAAGCTGACAGAAATCTGGAGTCTCTGTTTGAAACTATCGTCCTGGGAACACCATGAAGTCTAACTACCTCTCTGATATACAGTCTGCCCAACTGATCTGTAGACATGCCCTGTCTAACTGGCAAAAAGTGAGCTGACTTGCTCAATCTGTCCACAATCACCCATATGCCATCAAATCCTTTCTGAACTCTGGGAAGACCAGAAATAAAATCCACGGAAATATCTTCCCATTTTCACACAAGAATACTCAAGGGATGAAGTAAACCTGATGGTCTCTGATGCTTTACCTTAACCTGCTGACATATCAGACATCGGGAAACAAAGTCTGCGATGTCTTTCTTCATGCCTGACCACCAAAAATTCTTCTTGAGATCCTGATACATCTTTGTACTGCCTGGGTGTGCTGTATACACCGTACTGTGTGTCTCTGACAAAATCATCTATTTCAGCTCTGAACTCTGTGGCACACATACTCTGTCTCTGAATCTCAAGATCCCATCTCTGAACTCAAAGTCTGGCACTGATCTCTCTGACATCCTCCGAATCATACTCTGGGTCTACTCATCTGACATCTGACTGTCTCTGATCTCATCATACATAGAAGATCTGATCTGAAGCCTGGAGAATCCCGCAGTCACTATCTCAATCTGCTCTCTGGCAATCTCATACTGCAGCTCTCTCTGAACTGAAAGACTGGATAAGGCTACTCGCTTGCTCAATGCATCTGCTACCACATTGGCTCTCCCTGGATGATATCTGATGTCACAGTCATAATCCTTCACCAACTCTAGCCATCTCCTTTGTCTCATATTAAGCTCTCTCTGAGTGAAGAAATACTTCAGACTCTTATGATCTGAATAAATGCTGCACTTGACCCCATATAGATAATGTCTCCAACTCTTCAAAGCAAACACAACTACAGCTAACTCCAAATCATGAGTGGGATATCTCATCTCATGATCCTTCAACTGTCTAGAGGCATAGGCAATAACCCTACCACTCTGCATCAATACTGCCTCGATCCCCTGTGGGATGCATCGGTATAAATGTCAAACTCTACTCCCTCTTGAGGTAGTGCCAACACTGGAGCACTAGTCAATCTCTGCTTAAGCTCCTGGAATCGTGCCTCACAATCATCTGACCAAACAAATGGAACCTCTTTCCTAGTCAAGGCAGTAAGAGGTCTCGCTAGGCTAGAGAATCCCTCAATGAATCTTCTGTAATAACCTGCCAACCTAAGGAAGCTACGTACCTCTTTTACTGTCTTCGGCCTTGGCCAACTCAAAATAGCCTCCACTTTACTAGGATCCACTGAAATACCATCTGCTGTCACCACATGACCCAGAAATGCTACTCTGTCAAGCCAGAACTCGCACTTGGAGAATTTGACATATAGTTGTCTCTCTCTCAGTCTCTGAAGCACATATCTGAGATGCTCCTCATGCTCTGCCATACTCCTGGAATACACCAGAATGTCATCAATGAAAACCACCACGAATCGGTCTAAGCAATCATGAAACACCCGGTTCATCAGATCCATAAAGATCGCTAGGGCATTAGTCAACCCAAATGGCATAACCACGAACTCATAATGCCCATATCTGGTCCTGAAAGCTATTTTGGGAACATCCCTATCTGCCACTCTGACCTGATAATAGCCTGATCTCAAGTCAATCTTAGAAAATACAGCTGCACCTCTCAACTGATCAAATAAGTCATCTATCCTCGGTAGGGGATACTTGTTCTTCACTGTTACCCGGTTAAGCTCCCTGTAGTCGATACACATCCTCATCGACCCATCTTTCTTCTTAACGAACAGAATCAGAGCTCCCCAAGGTGAACAACTGGGCTTGACAAATCTTTTATCTGTCAACTCTTGAAGCTGCTTCTTTAACTCTTGAAGCTCAGCTGGAGCCATCCGGTACAGAGCCTTAGAAATTGGAGCCGTACCAGGAAGAAGCTCGACACTAAACTCTAACTCTCTGTCTGGAGGTAACCCTGACAAGTCATCTGGAAATACATCTGGAAATTCTCTGACCACTGGCACTTCTTCGATACTCGGACCCACTGAACTGCTACATACCACGTTGGCCAAGTATCCAACACAACCCTGTCTCATCAACCTGCTTGCCTAAATACTGGAAATCATCAGACTGTCAACTCTGCCCTCACCAAACACAAACTGATCTGGGCCTATGTGGAATCTCACTTTCTTCCTTCCACAATCTATCTCTGCATCATATCTACTCAAGAAATTCATCCCCAAAATCATATCAAAATCTGCTAACTCCAGCAGAATCAAATCAATCATCATCGATCTACCCATAATCTCTACCTCTTGCTCTAGGAGGACTCTGTCACTCAACACAAATCCCCCATCTGGCATCTCTACATGAATACTCTTACTGGCCACACTAGGGTCAACCCCTAATCTCTCCACTACACTCCAAGCTACAAAGCTGTGTGTGGCTCCACAATCAACAAGTACAAATAAGGGAGTATCAAAATAAAGTAACTGACCAGTCACCGCATGGGGAATGACCTCTGCCTGCTCCTGACGAATAGCATAAACTCTGGCTCTGCCTCCGCCAACTCCGAAAGGACTGGCACCTCTCTCAGGTGCTCTATCACCAACTCTGGGAACATCTGCTCCACCTCTCTCTGCTCTGACTCCGCCTCTGGGAGGACCACCTCGACCTCTAAACTAACCGACTCCACCTCGGCTCGGCCCACTACCAGTTCCAAGTCTGGCTGGACACGCTGCCGTCATGTGCCCTGGCTGATGACACCAATAACAAATAATCTGACGGACTAGACACTCTCCCGAATGGTGCCTGCCACACTTGGTACACTGTGGCGACTGGGGCGTAACTCTCTGCCTCTGACTCTAAAAACCTCTGGCAAATCTCTTGGCTGACATCGGCCTCTTACCCTTGTCTCTATCCTCCATCCTCTAATCTCTCTCGGATGCTCTGCTCATAGCACCTATTTTCTACAAACCAGCCTCTGATCTGAGTGCTCTCCCCAAGGCATCACTGAATCTCTGGGGAGGATTTGCTCCTATCATGACATCCTTATAGATTGTAGGGTGTAACCCATGGATGAATTTCTGAACTCGGCCCATCTCTGTCCCTGCCAAACTCGGGATGAATCTTGCTAATGCATTAAACCTGGTAGCATACTCCTTAACTGAACTAGACCCCTGAGCCAAATCAATAAACTCCTGGGCCTTGGCATACAATACCTCTATACTCCTGTACTCAGCATCAAACAACTGTCTGAATCTGGCCCATGTCATCTGCTCCTCGTTGATGGAAGCCTTAGCTAGACCCCACCAAACCTTGGCATCACCCCTGAGATGAAACACTGTATATCTAACTTTCTCTCTCTCTGAAAGAGTGAAGAGTCCCATGACACTCTCTACTGACTCCACCCATTCTTCTGCCACTGCTGGATCCCTGGATCCACTGAATCTCGCTGGCTGATACGGCCCTGGCAGGTGATAAATCGGATGAAGTCTGCCTGAAGAACTAGTGCCAGCTGTCTTTATAGTCATACTCTGACTGGAATCTGCATAACCCGCTGGATACTGATGCCTCTCTCTAACTGACTGAGGCTGAGACTGATGATGTGACTGATACTGAGACTGGGAATGTCGTCTCCTCGAAATCTGATGACTCTCATGCTGGGGAGGAGTTACTCTATCTGGTTCCCGAATATTACCCACTTCAGCTTGTTGGAGGCTCTCTCTGACAACATCTCCAATCATCTCTCTCAACTGCTCTGGTCTCATCGACACATGGGAGGTACTCTGAGATCGCCGCCTATCACTAACACTCATAGGACGGGCGGGTGAACTACTGTCTGTCTCATCTAGACATCTAGGGACATACTCCTCTCTATCTATAGCATCACAACAAACTGGGGTTAGAATCGCATATCACAATCAAAGCTGAAAAAATAAATACCTGACTGTGCTATGAGGAGGGTCTCGACGACGGCTGCAAAGGAGAGAAAAGGCACCACACACTTACAACATGCTCTGATACCACAAATGTGGGACCCGCCGTCACGAGACCCCTCTGCTGCTGAATAATGCTACGGAGAGCTTTTATTAATAAACTGAAACTCAGGTACCCGCGACGGGAATCCTACGAAAATAAAATCTGAAACTAAAACTATACATTTCTGCACATGCGGAAGCTAAAATACATACATCTACTGTAAAATATACATATCTATTTTGTACAATGGGCCCAACGGCCTTTCCATATACATACATACTGTTTCTGTACATCCGGATACATAAAATATGTACAATATGACCACACAGGTCCAAAACTGATATACATACAACTGCGATCGCGGTGTGTGCGAGTGCCCTCTTCGTTAGCCTCGATCCAACCACTCCTCGAAAATAGTGCGAACCACCTGAAAATGATGGAAGAAGGAGGAGGGGATGAGTGATAAAGATCACCCAGTAAGCGCTCCTTACTTCCCTCAAAACCCAAGCAAGCACAACAATCACAATAATCAAACATACCTAGGTCTCAGCCCTAATCATACATCTATGTGCTTGCTGGTATCTAAATCTCATTCTCATTATATACTGATGTCATTATTATTCATGTCATGATGTGTATGTCATGTCATGCTACTGAAATATCTTATGGATGCATGCATCTGAATACCTCTATCTGAATGTACCTGAAGGTACCTACTGTGCTGATCAGACTAGTGGACACAGGGATTTGACATCCTGGCGATGTGGGCTGAACAGTCTAGCTATTGGCTAGAAAGCTGAATCTGAATACTGCTGCCCAATCTGACTGGTGTCAGATGGTAATATCTAAATGCTGCTGAATAGTCTGACTGGTGTCAGAAACTGAATCTGAAATACTACTGAGTGTCCTGACTGGTGTCAGAAGGCTGAATCCCACGGATGCCCCCTCGTGTTCCACCTAATGCTCTCACGCGTACATCAGGCTCTGAATACTGTTGAATTCAGATTCCCTGATCCTCTCTGAAGCTACATGTCATGCCATGATATGTATATGCAGCTTTAATTTTTTGAATTCATGCTTTTCTGATGCTTATCTGAAGCATTTATATCATTAAACTGGATGTTCATGCTTTATTTCCCATTTAATAATCCTTTTTCTGAAAATCTACTGATGCACGGGCGTGCAAGCAAGAGTGCACGGGCATGAGCCAAGACGCACGGGGTCGTGCGCTGGTCGTGCGCCTGACAGTGCAAGCTTCTGGAATTTCTGGAAGTGCATGCATGGGCGTGCGTACGTGAACACACGGGCGTGTATGAGCATTTTCCAGCCATGCATGCAGCGTACACATGGGCGTGCATCTGGAAAAACAAAGACTCACGACCATGCCATTCGGGCGCACGACCGTGCGTCTGGTTCTTCAACAAAAGCACCGTCGGAAAATGCATAAAATGCCAACCATTTTTCATCCATTTACCAAATCACTTTAAACATGCATTCCCAGCATCCCAAGCAACACAATTCAAGCCTCAAACACAACATGCATCAAGCATCATGAAATCTACCATGGAAACTTCTTGATTCTCTCACTAAAACACATACATCACACATGCATGCTTCAAGGATGGAAATTCATCATCAACAATCAACATGCAAGGCCATATATGCATTTCAAACGTTCATCCACATGCAATTAACACATCCATGGCATCAAAACTCACACAGCAAGCTGGGAAACGCAAGGAAAAGGTAAGAGAACAGTTACCTCGTGCCATGCCTCTGAAAACAACTTTCTGAACTATTCTCTACGCTCTCTAGCTTGATCGGGAGCAATTGGCTGCTGGATTTCCTCTCTAGGAATGGGAGGAATTGAAAATGGAAGAGAGAAATTGGCTGAATTGCAAATGGGTGAGAAAAGAAATGACTTAACTCACGACTCACTTATATACTATGCCGCGCACGGTCGTGCATCAATGATGCACGGGCGTGCACAAGGAAAAATGAACTTAATTCATTTCCCACGCATTCGTACGATTGGATCCTTTCGAAAGGATTCGTATGATCGGATCCTTCCGAAAGGATTCGTACGATCGGATCCTTCTGAAAGGATTCGTACAAAGACCACACAGCTCTGAAAACTTACCAACTCACCCCTGAACTCTGCTAGACTCCCGATCTCTCACTGAATCTCATTTTCAACCTCGAAACTCTAACCGAAAAGGCTTTCAGAATCTAGGATGCTACAATAACCATTAAGTTGTCTAAGTTTAAAGATGTTTATTGGCACTCTAGTAGCATGTGGCCATGATGCCTTGCTAGAGGCCTCATATAGTTTATGTCCACATTTAACCCCAAATAAGAATACTATTGGTATTATAAAGAACTTGTAGGTCACATAAAGTAAGAGTTAATCAAACTTTGGAGGGATATGATTGGTTAATCTTAGAAAGAAGTAAGTGTAAATGGAATCATAGTCAAATTACCATATTTGAATAGATAAGGTTGAGAGTTAAAAGTGAATTTTGACCTATGTCATGACTATACATTATCAACAGGCAGATAAAATCGATAATATTTATTAGATTAGATTTAGATGAGATTGAATCTAATTTGAATCAGACAAGTAGGTTTAGTCATAAGTATACATTAACTTAGGCTGACAATCATTTGTTGTCTTTATTTAATCACACAAAATCTGAGTTGATCATGGATATTATAGGATTTGATAATGTCGAATGCATGATCGAGCATAAGCCTTACATGTGTATGTATCATACTCTATACAAAAGAGTCATGTTTTTCACTTTAAAAAAAATTTGGCCAAAATACACAATGCATGCCTATGCTTTAGAACTTCCTTTCCTATATATCACTATGGTCTATTAGCTAAAATATGTTATAAAGCCTTCGAATTGTTATGCTTTATATTGATACCATGACACCTTCCTTGAAAGGATAAAATAGTGAATCTATTGCATGTAAAGACTAGTGGAGCCTCTAAACATAGGTATGGTTTTTATAAACCTCTTGTGGTTGTCTTTCATGGTTTTTGTATATATCTATTAAAACGAGATCCAATTTGAGGACAATTAGAAATTTTTGATTAATTAATTAAATTTTTATTATTATATATAGTTGCATCACCCTTTTGGTGACCCAATTGTGTCCTACCATGTTTTACCTATTTTTCAACACTTTGCATTATTCCTATCTTAATTTAACCACATACGCAACATTGTCATAACTCACAATTCTATAATAAAGAAAATTTCCAAAATACCCTTAAAATGTGTAAGAGGGTGTTATAATAGAAATACTTAACTATTTAGGAATCGTTGAGTAAGCATAGTTATATGAAATAGGTAACTAGATAATTATTTCCTATACTAATGTTTGGCTAACAATTCATGAAATTGATTTTGCCTAAGTGCTAAAATGAAATGTCAACAAATTGATTATCTGAAGAAATGGATTAAGTGACAATAGTATATGACTAAATGTGTTGTTGGATACAATAATAGTTTCTTTTAATGTGTTTGTACACTTGTGGAAGACCAGATTAAAAGTGATATGAATGACAACCTAATTGTCACAAAACAGGGGAATTGGTGACAAATATGTCACATGTAGATCCCATAAAAGACATATTATCCAAATAATTTCACTAGCAATAGTGGTCATAGCTCAATATTAATCTTCAAATAAAGAAAGAAAAAACTACCATTTGTTTCCTAGATTTCAACAAAATAGGATAAAATCTAAGAAAAATAATATAGCTTGCAGTATGTCATTAAACGTCCTTCCAATCTACATCACAATATGCTCACAAAGATAGTGAGCTATTTCAGGGAAGTAAAATACATTAATTTGGATTTTTGTGGACACCCTATTTGACTCAATAGGTTTGCCTTTTTAAGGGATTATCTTATGTGTTGTTATCTAAATTCTTAGATGTTGAGTTGAAAGTTGTTGATTATCAAATAAGTGATTCCTCATGAATAAGTTTATGTTTTTATCTCTGTGAATTATGTCTAATCTATGCTTGAACTAATATTTAGGGTCTCTAAACCTCTCCCGAGCATGACAATCCTTAATCCAATCACTTAAGTTGCAAATTATCCATTCAAAGCCCATCTTGCATCAATTCGCAAACAATAGTATAGAAGATACACAAACAAAAGAGTTGAGCTCATCCGCTTATCATATAGGTCAAGAGATAGACCTAGCCTACTTGCATTTATTGATGATCTGTCTGAGTAGACGAGTAATTGTACATAAGTGACAAGTTTCCCTTACCTCTATCCCCACTTGATAAGGACCCATAAATGGATGGTTGTCTAACACCTGTGGACAAGTGTTGAATCAGGTACTTTTGCATATCATTGATCCATGGATCAATATTTTCATGGTTATATAAAAGTGAAATTATTACTTGCGAAAAGGGGGGTTCACCATTTTTCATTGTTTAGGGAGAAAAGTTTTAAAGATAAATCCACCAAAATCAAACACTCATATGCACCAACCTGCCCATGATTCTAAATAAACAAACATGTGGGCATACCTATTTGTCAATCATGACATTCTCGTCTTTGAGATATATACACGAAGGTGTTATCCATATATCAAGAAGAACCAATGCTCGATCGACCAAGCCTTAATACGTGAATTTACATTTACTTTAATCAGCTTTAGAGCTTAACCTTTTAAGAATGACTTCTAAAGACATAGACGCTCAAGTTAGTCCTCCAAAGGCAGTCTTCCTTCTTATTCACTTTATTTATGAGCAAGAAATGCTCATGTTTGTATCTCAACACTTATAATACCCCGCCTGCTATATATTATTGTAAACCATTTTTTTTTAAATATATATCCCTAATATATAGTAGTGGGTACTACATTGACTACTTACTGAAATTATGTGGAAGCTTGTTTGTAAATGTGATGGGAACTAAAACCCACTGTACAGTATCTTGAAATAAAACTCATGTTTATAAAATAATAATACTATCTGAAAACATAAAGATACCGTATAATCCGAATGCATAAGCAATACAAAGCATGCGAGTCACAAACATGTCATCTACTGAAAACTGAACATATATACATACATATATCTGAAAACTCGGGTAAAAACCCACTCAAGTCATATCCCACACACCAGCCATCTCGTACTCCAAGCTCAGCTCCCCAAAACACCAACCTGCAAAAAGGGAAACCACGGGAATGAGTGACAAGTCACTCAATAAGCATCTCCTATCTCTACCCTCGGGTAGGCTCTAGACTAAGCTGCTACTGTTGACTAACTGCTATCTAGACGAACTTAACTAAGTTCCTGATAGCCTAATAGTTTCTTCTAATCTTCTGCTTTTCTTATTAAATTTTTGCATTCTGTTAGGATTAGTTGAATTCTTTTATTTCTTTATGTCTGACGTATATCGTGCAGCTTTATCTTTTTTTTATTTCTATTCTTACATGATTCTGGTCTTACTGTTTGTATGTTCTGTCATGTCATGTACTATGTATCATGGTATGCTGAAATCATGTTATTTATCCTTAGGGTTGTTTACTGAAAACATGATTCTGAAAACTGATGTTAGGATCTGAAGATCCAAAACACTGAAAAACTAAGTAAAACTATTTTTGAAATCTTTGTATCCGAAGATACATGCTATGCTGATCAGACTGATGAAAATAAGGATTCGACATCCTAGCTAAGTGGGCTAAACCATACCAGTGAAGTGTCAGTAAGCTGAAATGTCCTACCATACCAGTCCTCGGACCAGTAAGCTGAAATGTCCTACCATACCAGTCCTCGGACCAGTAAGCTAAAATCTAACCAATCTGATCGAAGTCAGAAAGCTGAAATCCCACAGATGCCCCCTCGAATTCACCCTAACTAGTTGACTCGGATATCAAGCCCTAGATATTGAAAACTAATGCAAATGGATCACTTGATCCCTTTTTCTGAAAACACTATTTAACATGCTATGTTGAATGATGCTATTCATGCATGTTATCTTTTCAATTCTCTTTTCTTTCTGTTTACTATTTATCTTACTGTTGTACTGTTTCTGTTTTCTGTTTCTATTTCTGTTTTTGTTTTTGTTTTTGTTTCTATTTCTGTTCTATTCCTGTTCTTGTCTTTATTTCTGCTTTCTAAACGTAACCTATCATTATATTACGTTGCTTAAGTCTGGTGATAAGTTTCTTGTTCTATGGTGAGATTAAAATGTGATTCTGGAAAATATCTTATTCTTTTTCTTCTTTTCTTTCTTTTCTTTTCTTTTCTTTTCTTTCTTTTCTTTTCTTTTCTTTCTTTTCTTTCTTGTTATTGAAATTTCGCTATTTCTTTTCTTTTTCTCATTTTACTAAGGCGCACAGGCATGCACTATCGGACGCACGGGCGTGCATGTGACTGCACGGGCCATGTGTCGGGCGTGCAGCCCAACCGTGCAAGGTTATGGAATTTCTGACTAAAATCTCACATTTGACTCTGGCACGGCCGTGACCCTCAGGTGCACGGGCGTGACTCCCTCTCAAAAGTTGGTCGTGCATGCCTCGCATACACGACCGTGACCTTGCCCAAAAGCAGAATGCACGGGCGTACGCGCACGAATGCACAGGTGTGCATCCAACCCCCTTTTGACACCCACGGTTGAAATCCGCAAGATCACACCAAAACTCAACCCAAAACTCATCACATTTCTAATCAAACATACTAGCATGCAACATACACTACTAATAAGCTACAAACATGCATTAACCACTGAAAACACGCAACCAAGGAAACACAAATCCAAGGAAAATGGGAAAAGGTAAGGGAATACTTACTTGGAGCTGCTAAGATCTTCTATTTTTCTATCCTCGGTTGAATCTTGGCTGGAATGGCTGCTAAAACTGGCTAATCTCTCCCTCAAAAAGCTAGGGTTTTCTGGAGAGAAAAGAAAAGGGAAAAGCTTACTGAAACGGGCGGAGGAAAAACATTAGTTTATATACCAGCAAGCATGCACGAGCGTGCAGGAAACATGCACGGGCGTGCATGGCGAGAAAAGGACGCACGGGCGTGCACACAAGAACGCACGGTCTTGCTCCTTTCACAAGCTGCATATAAAGCCAACAAAAGACCATTCTACCCTCCTATTTCACTGAAACAGATTTCTAACTGAGAAATCTCTCTTCTAACCCCGATTCAAGGCCTAAAAGACCATTCTAACCTCGGGCTGTTACAACACTTAAGCAAGAAATACAGACCATCTAGTCTTATACAAAGACTTGGTATCATTGGTTGTTTGCATATAACTCTAGATTGTCCACTCATGCATTAGGTCATATATGTTGTTGTTTAGTGTTGTCTTGTTTGAAGTAACATGTGCATGACATGGATATGGCACCAACTTTTGTCATGCCAAGTTAGGACAAAATTGTCAATCTTGTTTGACCAGTTTAAACATGGTCAAGAGAAGCATATAATGAGCTTTTGACTTATTATGGAGTCTAAGGAGTCACCATCTAAGGATTGATCGGAGAAAATATACGTTAATAATGACAAATGATCTGTAGATTCCTTGTAGAGGACCTAACCCTTCTATCTGTCTAATGAGTTAGGTTTGGAAAGTCAAGTATGATGATGAGAATGTGTTAAATACATATGCTACATGACCCACATGCGTCATTTTTATGATTTGTTCGTTAAGTGCTTACTAAGTTAACTAAATTCTATTTTAGTTATCATGCAATGCAATTATACATTATTCCTTTGAAACAAAATAAATCATTCAAGAAACAAAATTATTAAATAAAACTAAAGGCAAAAAAATAAAAGAAAAAAATTAAAAATTACAATCCCGGCACATTCACCTCGAAACATTTTTTTTAATCTAAACAAACCTAAAATTTTAAATGCCACCAAAAACAAATTTTGATAGGACAAATGTAACAAAAAATTAAAAAATAAAAAAAAACAAATGGAAGCAGAGTTTAATAATCCAAATCATATGTTTCCTTTGCTCAGCTCACGATCTCTGGCTCCTCCGCGAGTTCATGTTCAGAGATAGCAAACAACTATGACACTCCAAATATTCTACTCGTCTAGTCAAAACGCAAGACCTTCACCCGTGACCATTTATGATTCATTCTCCATGTGCAATGATTATTTCAAATGTGATGTCAACCAGACATCAATTCAGTCAAATTTCATTCATTCAATTATAAATGCACTATATACAGAATTAATGGTGCCACACGAATTATCAAATCTCGATCCAATTTCGTCTGCGTATGATTCACATAATGCAACATTTTTAACATCAATGACATGACAACTAATCTTTTTTACTTTCAAAAATTATTTATGCACACAACTAAAAATGGGTCACATGAACAAACCAATCCTAAATACACATATCTATCTGCCATATTAATTCCATTTGCCGCCATGTGCAAACAAATATCATCGTGTGAACTATGTCTAATCATATTCAATCAATTAATAATCATGTCATGAATATATGAATAAAGAAATTACATTTTCATCGCAATATTATCGTGCACATACATGTCCAGTTGCATGACCACATTTTGCATCGTTCCTATTTATTCAGCAAAACGATATAATTTAATAGCCATCGAGTTCAATAAGCTTTGATTTTAAACAATCTCCAAATTACGTGAATAACACAAGGCAATTTATCATGCGTTTTTTTTTTTCAGATTATTAAAAAAAAAAAAAAAAGGACCGCAGTTTTTTTTTTTTTAAAACAAAGATGCATGCAATAATTTAAATGTTTGCTTAGGAACTTATCTGGATAGTGATTCTAGTCAATTGGAATTGGTTGGTTGAGTCTCTACTGGTATTCCAGTTAAAGATTGATTGAGCTTTTTCTTTTTGAAGACTGGAGATGGTTTGATTAAGTTTTTTCTTTTTTTTTTGGTAATGGTTTGGGAAGCGTCAGTGTTTGTATTTGTTGGAAATGGGTACTGAAGTTGAAAATATCTCTAAAAGTCCCCTTAAAAAAACCCTATTCCTTCCACTTTCTTCACTAAAAATTTTCCTCTTTTATAGCCTTCAAAGGCCTTAGGTCAGGGTGGGGATTTAATTCCCTTTATCAGGCCATGAAAACAAAAGCAAGCAGGCTGGCAGTTTTAATTTGCGCAAAAGGAGGGATAAGCATGCAGTTGAATAGAGGTAAGTTAAGAGGAGAAGGGAAGGAAATCGCGAAAATATGGCGCAGAAAATAAAAATTTAAAAAATGAAGCATTCTTTTTCACTTGGGTTGACTCTTTATCCCTTGGGCTGGCTTCATTTTTCTGTTCCTTTTTTTGGATTTTTCTTTTGCTGGGCTGTTTGGGCTTCTTTTTATCTTTAGGTAACCTCTCTTTTCTTGGGTTTTTATGTTCCACTCGGTGTGCGCTCGTCTTGAGTTTCCTTTTTCATGTGGTTTTTGGGTTTTTAATTTGTGAATTACTATTAAATGGTGGGCCAGGGTTTTGGGTTTTTTGCTCCTCTATCACTAATTCAACACCTTAAAAGCTCTGATTCAAAATTTTTAAGTTTATTTTTATCAGAGATGACCCTATTAGGTTTAAACTATGATGTTTACAATGTAAATCTCATTATTCACGTGAATACACATTCATTTGAACACTGTAAAATGGAACCATGATTGACTGTCTATATTTTCCCTTTGTATGTGTGTGCCTATGAATATGTACGTTTATTGTTCCCTTTTTCATCCATATGCAAAAATGTCTGAGTGTTGTAAATGGTATCAAGTGCTTGTTCACTGTGTTATAAAAATGAAAAAAATAAATTAATCAGCTAAGCCTAGATCCGTATTGCAGAAATTTGTACATGCATGTAAGTCTATTATGTATTTGATTGTTTAAGCGATAGGCGAATGGACATAAATGAGTTTGTGGATGCTTGCTTATTGGATGTTTGAGCACTATTCAAAGGTTGGTTGCATGTCATTTGAGTGATAGATTTTATGCGGATGAATGACTATTTTATCGCTTATGAATCTTGTTTCATCTCCTTACATAACTTTTACATGCATCCTTTTAAATTTGTATGGTAAGATGCATTGGCTGACAAACGTTGATTAAGGAGTGGATGCGATGTTACTTCCATGGATGCATTTGATCAACATGCATCTGCGAGTGCATCTGACCCATTAAAATAAATTGGATCTCAAGCTCCCATTTGCATAATTCAGATTGGCCTACTAACCCTTCTATTACATAACCCATTGCAGATCAAATTAATTAGATTAAGGGTCTATGTATTTTATATTAACTAAATTCAGGTTTGTATATATTATATATCAATTAGATTTAAGGGTGTATGCATAGATTTAAGGGTGAATGGCCTTAAATTATTGTTTAGTCTAAGCGTGTAAGACTTTGATTTTCTGTATTAGATTAAAGGTGTATGGTTTATCTTTCATAGGCATGTTTAGGAAACAATACAACAGTAAGGGTTTTTTGTGACATTTTTTGAAGTCTTTACCAGTGTTTAAAAAACCCACAAATATTGTTACTGACATTCAATTCAATGCTATTGAATCGTGCGTCGGCATAGGTTTTACCACCGTTTTTAAAACGTCAATAAATGGACTTGAAAACACCACTAAAGGTTAGCAAGTTACTAGCGTATATATCAAGTTTTTATTGACATTTATCATTTTGCGCCAGCCTTAGCCTTCTCCTTGGTGTTTGTGTGTGTGTTATTGGTTGTTCACGTGACTTTTGTGGCATTTTTAGAGAATTTAGCGGTGTTTCTATTTTTTCTCGTCACTTCCTTACACATTTTCTTTGGATTATACTAGCGTTCATGTAGCGGCGTTCATTGCATTTTGTGGTGTATTTTGACGGGTTTATAATGGTGTTTTTTCCGGTTTTGTGGTGTTTTTTTTAGTTCTTAATGGTCTTTTTAAAGTTTTTTGCGGCATTTTTCCGGTTTTTTATAGTGTTTTTCCAATTCTTAGCAGTGTTTTTTCTAGTTTTTAATGGCATTTGTCTTTACACTTTTTAATTCTTACTATTTATATTCATTATACTTTTCTTGTAAACAATTCAGTTGATAAACAATAAGCAACCTAATATTTTTATAAATGAATTACGATAAAACTTAATAAAAAAATTCAACAATATTCAATCTGATAATGCATTTAAGAGTATACACTAATTAATTTAAAAATATATTGAAATATTTCATACAATTAAAGTACTATCATAATATTCAATGTAAATATATATAATAGTCAATCACATAATATTGAAGATATCTAAAGTGGAAACTTTTATATTAACTGTCAATAAGCTTGTTTGTAAAAGTCAAGCCAAAACTTTGACATTCTTGAGAAAAAAATTAAGGATGTAAGAAGAATGAAATACAAAAATAATAAACAACTTATACCTAACAAGGTTAAACCCAATAATCAACTAACATCAATATTCAATCTTATATTAAAAATATACACGAATAAGAAGAAGTGCATAAATATGTACTTACAAATAAAGTTTCAAGTTTGTTATATCAGTTTAACTATACAAGTTTAAATACTTAACTCAAAATGACATTTCAATAGACAACATTCAAAAACATTTGTTAGATCAATTTGACACACTCAACTATATTAGAAATTCATCACATATCTAATTTAAATTCAACCAAGTTTGATATTTTTTTTGTCAAACCACCATGTAGCCATTAAAGCACCTCAAAACTAAATTATATAATATGACTAATATCATGCATCTTGGAACTACATTACCTTTTAACAACTCATCTTAAATTCTTTGATCAAATGTCATTGAGTTCAATCATTCTATAACATATCTTGCATCCATCATTATGCTTTCATAAACCACAATCTTTATTCAAGATTTATAAACCAACTCAACGATTTCATATTTTATCATACAATAATTTCAATACTTCACAAATACACGTAAACCAACCCTTCAATCGATTGAATTTCATCAATAAGCATTTCTAATAGATTACAAACATTTAAAATAATCTCATATGTTAGTAAATACAAACTCACTACTTTCATATGAAGAGTGATGACTACTTGATTGATAAGATACCTATCACACACAATTAGACAAAACATATATATTAATTTTGAATTAATTAATTCATTGGAAGAAATTTATTATATGAATATATTCTACATACGTTACCTCCCCATTAGGTTGTTGTTCATTTTTATAAAGTGGTATGCCCAATGACACACAAATCCTAGATAACTAAGATCTAGCTGCGTTCATATCATTACTATAATTTTCCTGTAGTAATTTTAGTTGCTCTTCCAATTCTCTTATTCTTTTGATAGGGTCATTATTCTTTTATTCTCATATATTGTTGTCTAAAACGAGTGTTTCCACCCAATCATTTTTATATACATAACATATATATTCATACATACATATCATGCATCCATGCACTAATACTATGTTGTAACCATTTAATGGGAGAAAAAAGGCATGGCTGAAGGAAACAGGATGAACAAAATGATGAAGAAGCATGATAACATAATAGAAGAGAAATTTGCAACTAAGATAGAAGACTTAATAAACAACATGGTATAAATAATGGCAAAGATAGGAGAAAAAAAAAAAAAGGAGATACTAGTTAGGTAAGAGGTCTATCCTAGGAGTAGTAAAATGACTCAAGGAATGACTTATACTGGAGGACCTAAAAAGGGAGAGAAAAAAATCCAGAGAAGATAATAAGGGTATTCATACCCACCCCAAAGGATTATGTAACAGCCCGAGGTTAGAATGGTCTTTTAGGCCTTGAATCAAGGTTAGAAGAAAGATTTCTCAGTTAGAATCTATTTCAGTGAGATAGGAGAGTAGAATGGTCTTTTGTTGGCTTTTTATGCAGCTTGTGGAAGGAGCACAATCGTGCGTCTTTGGACACACGCCCGTGCATCCCTTTCTTGCCATGCATGCCCGTGCATGTTCCCCGTACGCCCATGCATGCCTGCTGGTATATAAACCAATATTTTTTCTCTGCCCGTTTCAGTCAGTTTTTCCTTTTTCTTTTCACTCCAGGAAACCCTAGCCTTTCGAGGGATAGATTAGTCAGCTTTAGCAGCCATTCCAGCTAAGATTCAGTCGAGGATAGAGAGATAGAAGATCTTAGCAGCTCCAGGTAAGTATTCCCTTACATTTTTCCCGTTTCCTTGGGTTTGTGCTTCCTTGGTTGGGTTATTTCAGTGATTGGTGCATGTTTTTAGCTTATTAGCAGTGTATATTGCATGCTAGTATGTTCAATTAGAAATATGGTAAGTTTTGGGTTGAGTTTTGGTGTGATCTTACGGATTTCAATCGCGGGTGTCAAAATAGGGCTGGATGCACGCCCGTGCGTTTGTTCACATACGCTTGTGCATTCTGGTTTTGACAAGGTCACGGTCGTGTATACAAGGCATGCACGATCAGCTTTTTGAGAGGAGGTCACGCTCGTGCGCCTGAGGGTCACGACCGTGCGTGAGCCAAGTGTGAGATTTTAGCTAGAATTTTTAGAACCTTACACGGTTGGGCTGTACGATCGGTACACGGCCCATGCATCTACATGCATGCCCATGCGTCTGATAATGCACACTCGTGCGCTTAGTAAAAATGAGAAAATGAGAACTCATCAACAGACTTAAGTAGCGTAATCTAGAAATAGGTTACGACTAGAAAACAGAAATAAAGACAGAAACAGAAAGAGAACAAGAAACAGGAAAACAATAACAAATACAGAACAGAAACAGTACAATAGTAAGATATACTGTAATCGGAAAGAAAAAAGAATTGAAAAGATAACATGCATGAATATCATCATTCAGCATAGCATGTTAATTGGCGTTTTCAGAAAAAAGGATCAAGTGATCCACTTGTATCAGTTTTCAGTATTCAGGGCTCGATATCTAGATCAATTATTTAGGATGAATTCGAGGGGGTATTTGTGGGATTTCAGTTTTCTGACTTCGATCATATTAGTTAGATTTTAGTTTACTGGTATGAGGACTGATATGGTAGGACATTTCAGCTTACTAGCACTTCGCTGGTATGGTTTAGCCCACTTGACCAGGATGTCGAATCTCTGTATTCATTAGTCTGATCAGCATAGTAGGTATCTTCAGATACAGAGATTTTAGAAACAGTTTTATTCAATTTTTCAGTGTTTTAGATCTTTAGATCCTAACAACAGTTTTTAGAAACATGTTTTCAGTAAATAGGCCTAAGGGCAAATAACATGATTTCAGTATACCATGATACATAGTATATGACATAGAACAACATACAGATTGTAAGACCAGAATCATGTAAGATAAGAAATAAAAGAAAAAATTAAGCTGCACGGTATGCGTCAGAAATAAAGAAATAAAATAATTCAGCTAATCCTAACAAAACGCAAGAATTATAAAGAAATACAAGTATCTTTTATGTTTTCAGATATTATTATTATTTTATAAATATGAGTTTTATTTCAGGATACTGTATAGTGGATTTTAATTTTCCATCACATTTACAAACCAACTTCCGCATATTTTCAGTAAGCAGTCAGAGTAGTACCTACTACTATATATTAGGGATATATATTTATAAAAAAAGAAAATGGTCTATAGTAATATATAGCAGGCGGGGTGCTACAGATTAAAAGATAACTAAAAAGTTGGAGCAACTGAAAAAGAATATAAGAAAGAAAAGAGCATCCTCTTCATTAGACTTGCATAACTTTAACATACTTAGAGAAAGAAGGCTACCACCAAGGTTTAAAATGCCTAATTTGCCCAAATTTAATAGGACTGGGGATCTAAAGATATATTCGAGATGTTATGTCGTTATAATGGGAACAATTGAGTTGGTTAGAGAATAGATCATGGAGTTGTTTCCCTTGTCACTTGAAAGGGTTGCTAGTGTTTAGTATCACAACCTTAGTAAAACAGATAAGGTAGACTAGTATGAACTAGTTCAAAAATTTTTTGTAGTAATATTCTTATAACATTACTGTTGATGTAACAACCAAGGACTTGGAAAAGGACTAAGCAAAGGCATAATGAGTCATTTGTCGAGTTTCTAGCAAGATGAAGAAAGAAGGCCTCTAAAAGGACCAAGGAACAATAGTAATGAGAAACTTTCTCCCTATATTTTATAAGATGATTTATTACTTTTCATTGACCTTGTTTGAACAATTGTATGATGTTATGGTACAAATCAAAGATACCTTAACTACATAAGGAAGGAATAGGTATGCATTCTAGAAAAATAAGCCTAAAAGAGAAAATGGTAAGGTAACTAGGAAGGTTAAAGTAGTATATATGGTAATACTTGGGCCAAGACAGTTTTCCAATCTAAATATGTCATTCTTAAAGGCATTTGACCAATTGATAAAAAATGGCCTTTTACAGTTGATGACACCTCGCCCATCACCTAACCTATTATCTGTAAATTATAATATAAAGGCTTATTATCACTTTCATGAAGGTTAAGAGTATTTGACCAGTGAATGTAAGAAACTAAGGCAGAAGATTCAAAATCTCATTGATACTAGAAAGTTGGCTTAACTAGATCAACAACCAGAGGGGAGATTTTTGTGAAACTTAAAAACATTATTTTTAAAAAGTTATCTTTTCTTTGACATGTGTTTCCATCTTATGAATTCATGTATTGATAGATTTTGACAATAAAAAGAAAGGTAAACAAGTCTTGGTAGACTATAAAACACCAAACATAAGGTTTTAAGTGAACAGTCATGTACATATATATGATTTTTAAATTCTTTGCTAAGTGTGTTCACTCATGATATGTGTCCTTACAACTTGCTTCAAATACTAATTGAGATCAAGATTAGTCACAAGTATTCATAAAAATAATGATGACATAAGCCACTTTGACCAAAAAGTCAATCATAATAAAAGTTGACTCCAAGAAAATGTTGTTGAGCTTGAAGGCTTTTCTTGACCAAACTTTGCAATGTAAGTCATGAGCCTTTTTTCTACCCTATTGTATTAGGCTAGTGGAGCATCTAAAACTATTAGGCAGAAAAAAAATGCCAGTCTACCGAATGAAGAGCAAATAAAAAGCAATGATACTTGCACCGATCTATTTGAAATATAAATATGCAAAAGGAGAAAAAAAGAAAAAAAATGAAAAAAAATGAAAGTAAAAGGACAAATGAAAAAGAAAGAAAGAAAAGAAGAGACAAGAAGAAAATATTTATGCATACAGAATATAAGTACTCAATAAGTTGAAAAAAAAGATAAATGTGAATCAATGTCCAAATCTTAGAGAAAAATTTTTAGATAACTCTGTTGGTCCTTTCAGTCTAAACCTTTATTATCCAAAATTATCCCACCTTTACCTTAACCCTAGTATAATGTTGATAAAGACTATTAGATTTGTATCTGCATGTGACTTAAGTAACAATATCGGATGAACAACAAACTTATAGTAGACACCTTTCATAAGTAAAACTTGAATGTAAAATTTTCAACACTTATAAACACTTAAGCAAATTGAGCGACGAGTGAGTGTAAGCAAATTGAGCGACGAGTGAGTGTCTACCAAACTAGTTAACTCCTTTTTGAAAGAAAATCTCTTGCCAAAAATCATGAGTTGAGCCTGTATTAATGACATATAGTTGAAACCTTTGCGTAAAAAAGAAAATAGATAAAGAAAAGGAAAAAAAATGAAAAATAGAAGAGAGAGAAGTCAATGAGTAGACTTTCACTTGGCTAGGCCTTTTGCCTCTCATTGATATGGTTATTGCATCATGCATATATGTTAACATTGTCAACATATACACATGTTTGACAAATATGGTTGAAACACTTGTATTAGATGACAATCTTGTTAGACCCCTATAGGTTTTGAATTAATGCAAAATATATATTAAAATATCTAATCAGTTCATACATATATTGATCATGACAATAAATGACCAAAGGGTTATTTTTGTAACTTTTACCTGATGCACGACTGTGTGTGATCAAATTACATGATTGTGTATATGCCATAAAGGTAATAAATGACTTGGTTAAGTTGTGCAACGTGTCTATGTATGGAGATTCAAAGACATACGATTGTGTGCTTTTTGAGCACATAACCATGTGTTAAGTTATAAGGATGCACTCTTATGTATGCCCAGTTATGCTTGTATTTAATAGACTTTACTAGGTAAACACTTGTATAAAAAAGTTTACATGCTCATGCTCAATGAAAGAGTATAATCATGTGGCACTCGTGTAGGTATTGTGCAAAAGATTGTATGAGCTTTTAGGTTTGAAGACATGAAGGCACGTAACCATGTGTATGTGAAGCGCATGCCTATGCAACAAGAAAATTCAATCGTTTGGCTATGCATATCAAAAGGAGCATGATTGTGTAAATTAATAACACAATCATGCATACATTAAAAATGCGCCAATGGCTCTCAATAAAACTCCACTGACTATTTCTTTCTATCTTTTATAAATTGAAGCTGATTTGAAGACTAGAGGATTAGAGAATGAGACTAAAACCTTTATCTTTTTAGTATCTAAATCTCTTCTTTGCTTTCTCTCTCTAGTTCTTATTGTACATCATTTGAGAAAGAGCTTGCAAGTGTATCTTATACATTAGCCTATTGAGAAGCATGTTATTTTCTTCATAATTTTGAAACCATTAGATGCAATCCCATTAAACTAGTGTAAGGTGTAATCTTTGTAAAAATTAAGTTAAGGGTGAAATATCTTATTATCAAAACTAGTGTATTAGGGTAAAATCTCTTAGACAAAACTATTATAATTTCATTAAAATTACGTGAGAAAAACCTTCAAGTGAAATTGCCTAGAGTAGTGGATATAGAAGGCATGGAAAAACTTTGAACCACTCCAAAATCAGTTGTGCACTTTCCTTCTCTCTCTTTCTCTCTCATTTTATGGTTAAGTGTTTGATTAAGCAGTTTTAATTATTCTTATTGATTTGGTTGAATAGGAAAAACATTTTAAATTTTCAAAATGAGTTAAATTTGATTTGTTTTGATTTCAATTGACATGAATTTATGCAGTGTTGTCCCCCATGATCAAAATGTGTAAATTTGATGTATTTGTTATGTTTTGACCACATTTTATGCATTAAAACTTTTATGTTACCCAAATTCTCTATAATTGGTGAAATTGATTCCAAATGTATCAATTATGTTCTAATTGATGTTAGACATATTTAAAATATGTTTTAAATTGTTTTCAATGATTTAAAGTGAAGACAAATCAATTTTGAATGGTTTAATGTGTTTTTAGGAAAACCCTTTGTATTAAAACTACAATTTTTTTTATAGAATTTTGGGTTTTATGGGTAACACATGATCATGCATACAGGTTGCACGATCATGCATACTTCATTTCCCTAATCACAAGATCATGCTTAAAAGAGACATGACCATGCGTGTTCTATAATCAGACATACACAACTATGCATGAGACTTACACGATCGTACTCAAGACAAAATTAAAGAAAACTTTCCAGATTCTCAATTTTTTATTTTTTGCAAACTGAAATTTTCCCTAAATGCTTTAAAGATCATACTTTATGCATAAAAATGTTGATTTTATTATATATATTCATACAAAATGGGGAAGAAATGGAAATTGGATACTCTTTGTTTGATGTATGATTATGCAATAAAATGTTGATTTTATTGTATATATCTATACTTTACGCACAAGAATGTTGATTTTTTTTATGATGTATGCTATTGGATACAAAATGGGGAAGAAATGGAAATTGTTTGTGCTTAATAGAAAATATTTTAACATGCCTTTTTGATTTATTGAAATATTTTTCTTTAATAAATATGTTACATGCTTTAATTGCATTTTAACATAGGTTTTGTCATCAAATCAAAAAGAGGAAGATTGTTGGACCTTTGTGGGTTTTGAATTGATACAAAATATATGTTAAAATATCTAAGTGGTTCATGCATGTATTGATCATGACAAGAAATGATCGAAGGGTTGTTTTTGTAAGTTTTTCCTGATGTATGACTGTGTGTGATCAGACCGTACGACCGTGAGTGTGCCATAAAGGTAACACAAGACTTGGTTAAGTAGTGCAAAACATTCATGTATAAAGATTCAAAGATGCACGATCATACACTTTTTGAATACATGATTGTGTGTCAAGTTATAAGAATGCACTCTTGTGTATGCTAAATTATGCTCATGTTTAATAGACTTTACTGTGTACACACCTATACAAAAAAGTTCATACACCCATGCTCAATAATAAAGTCTGATCATGTAACACTCATGTAGGTATCATGCAGAAGATCGTGAGGGCTTTTAGGTCTGAAGACATATGACTGTGTGTATATGGAGCACATGCTTATATGATAGGAAAACTCAATCATTAAGCTGTGTATATCAAAAGGAGCATGACCTTGTAAATTCATATATCTATAATGCTCTAAAAGCTCTTAAATCAACTCTAATGGTTATCTTTTTCCATCGTCTATGAATTAAAGCTAATTTGAAGATTAGAAGGTTAGAGAATAAGGCTAAAACCTTTATCTTTCTATTATCTAAATCTTTTCTCCACTTTCTCTCCTTAGTTCTTATTATACATCATTTGAGAGAGTGCTTGTGAGTTTATCTTGTAAATCAGCCTATTGAGAGGCATGTTATTTTCTTTGTAATTTTGAAACCCTTGGGCGCAATACTATTAAACTAGTATAAAGCATAATCCTATAAAAACTAAGTTAAGAGCACAATAATTTGTTATCAAAACTAGTGTATAAGAGTAAAATCCTTTTAACAAAAGCTATTGTAATTTATGGGTGTTGAAATTATATGAAGAAAATCTTTAAATAGGGTTGCTTAGAGTAATGGAAGTAAGAGGCATGAAGAAGCTCCAAATCACTCTAAAATTAGCTGTACACTTTCTTTCTCTTGTTGTCTCTCACTTTATGGTTAAGTGTTTGATTAATCAGTTTTAATTATTCTTATTAACTTATATGCAAAGTTAATTTGGTTGAATAGGAAAAAGATTTTAAGTTTTCAAATTTTTTTTTTTATTATAACCTTATAACCCCCCTTTAGGTTATTACCATTAGTTTATAGGGGTTTAATAAATCTATCTTGTCCTCATGTGCCTACTAGGGGCAATTATGGCACTATTCACCCTTTAGAGGCAATCTTGTTAATATTCACCCATTAAGGGTAATTTTGTCATTATGAGCCTATTAGAGGCAATTGTCTCACGTGTACCTTTTAAAGGTAATCTTGTCATTGTTCGCTCTCTAGGGGTAATCTTATCATCATTCACTCACTAAGGGTAATTCTATCATTGTGCACTCATTAAGGGTAATTATGTTATAGTGTGCCCTCTATGGGCCATTCTATCACGGTTTACCTTCTAAAGGCATTCTTGTTATCATTCATCCACTAAGGGTAATTCTATCGTCATGTGCCCTCTAGGGGCAATTATATCATCATATGCCTTTTAGGGGCAATCCTATCACTATTTGCCTACTAAGGGTAATCTTGTCATTATTCACCCAATAGGGGCATTTGATCTCGAGTTTGCCCTCTAGAGGCATTTTTTATCTAAGTTTGCCCATTAAGGGCATTTCAGTCCTGAGTTTGTCGAAAAGACATTTTTTTTTTATTATTTACTCATTAGAGGTATTTTAATCCTGAAAAGGTATTTTTGTTGATTGTCGCTCACTTGGGGTAATCTTATTTTATATTCACCCACTAGGGGTATTTTATCTTGAGTTCACCCTCTAAGAGCATTTTTTTTTAATCTAAGTTTGCCCATTAAGGGCATTGAATCCTATGTCTGCCTATCAATAGCATCTCATATTTAATCCACTCATCAGGGCATATCTAATCTTGTTGAGTTAACCTAGAATAAGTAGTCTATCTTGAATCCATCTACCAAGGGAAAATTTAATCTTATTGAGTTTGTTTAGATTAGGTACTCTATCATGAATCTGCCTACTAGGGCCTAATCCAACTTGGTTGAGTTCATTTAGAATAAGTAGTTTCTCATGAATCCATCTACTAAGGAAAATTTTGATCCTATTGAGTTTACTTAGAGTAGGTACTCAAACATTAATCCATCCATTAAGGTTAAATCCAATCTTATTGAGTTCACCTAGAATAAATGGTCTATCATGATTCTACCCATTAGAGGACAAAGTCTTTGATTTTTCTATAGGTTAGATCATCTACTATGCTAACAAAAAGATAACCATTATGGAGTCTTTGATTCCATCATAGGTTGGATTGTCTCTATATCATGTTGAAAATAGTACTTGATAGTTAAGAAGTCATCAATTTTGCCATAGGTTAGATCGTCCACCTATTGTGTTAAAAATATGACTTAATCATTAAAGAATTTTCCTCTGCCATAAGTTAGATCATTCACTTATTGTGTTGCAAATAAGACTTGACTTTTGCAGAGTTTTTCCTCTATCATAGGTTAGATTGCTTATTTGTTATGTTGAAAATGAGACTTAATTATCACAAAGTTTCTTGCTCTGCCATAGGTTAGATTATCTTATTGTGTATTAAGAATAAAACTTGGTTGTTACAAAGTTTCTTACTTCACCATAGGTTAGGTCATCTAACCATGTCTTCAGAATAAGACTTGACTATTACAAAGTTTCTTACTTCACCATAGGGACATCTTTAAGTTTATACATTTTTTTTTTTAAACTTACTATTGAAGGGGGACAATCTGAAGTCATAAAGACATCTTTAGGTTTTACATCTATTTTCAAGGGTTTATTTTCAAAGTAGGGCAACTTAACCTTTAGACTCCTGTAAGACTATTCCAGGTTTCAACCATTTTTATTTAAGCATAAGGAACTAGAAGTGTTTACTTTTATCATGTTGTTTTGTCTTTGTTGGTCCAAACTAGGTGCCTTTTGTATTTATTTTGTTACATTTTACATGTATTATTATTATATTTACAACACATACAAAATTCACAAAGGGGCAATTGTAAACACTCCATTTTAGACCTAACAAGGTTGTTCTTGAAGATGATAAACCTAAGAGATTTAGGTTAGAGCTTTTAAAGTATCAATTTAAGGATAAATGAGTAGAACCAAGTCTAAGCCAAATCCATACTTATAGAACCTATACCCATATAGCCTAAAACCTAAAACTCAAACACAAAATCCAAAAATAAAACCATAAAAAAAACCAACCTAAAAAAAAAAAAAACCAAACCCAAAAGCTGAAAACCAAGTAAAAAACCTAAAAAATAAAAATCTAAAATCCTAAATAGAGACAAAAAATTTGCCTACTTAAGTGAGCATGCAATTTACCTAAGAAAAGAAGAGAAGCAATAGTGCATTAGCCTAGCAAAAGTAGGCTTACATGGTCTGCTTACATACGTTGTGGGTGTAAACGTCCTCAGGACATGCCACCTGATCACACATGTGTTATCTTCCCCTACATGTCTATCTTCTTCCTCCTTGGGCTAACTGTATGTGTCAACTTTCCTAATTTTTTTATTTGAGCCAATTGTATTTTTCCTTTGTTATTTGAGCAAGCAATTTTTTTCTTTCTTTTGAATTCTCATCAGTTTCTCTAGCTATTTCTCACAAGAATTTTTCATTTCTTTCTTACATCTAGCTAATAAACCATAATAGTTGAGGTTGGCCTTCATGCTGAATGGTATATATGCCTAACACTTTTTTATTGTCATACCCAACTCTCTGAATCCAACCCATTGGATAAGTAAGGAAGGTTATGTCTTCTATAAAGAATCCATAAGTCATTCATTCTCATTAATGTGTTCTTTCTTGAGGCAATTCTCGAGTGGCAACTTCATAAACTCCGTAATGGGTTGCAAATACATTATGTGCTCCTTTTAACCACGTTTAAGGTGGTCAAACAAGAATAACACAAAAATCGATGCCATATAGGCATTTATCTTTGTTATAAGTTTTCTATTATGAATCTAAGACGTAATCTTGTAAAACTAGTTGTGAAAATGAAACCTTGTGAAACTATTGTAAAAAATGTAATCCTAGATAAACTAGTGTGATTGAAATCCTAGATAAACTATTAGGCACAATCTTGGAAGACTAGTGGAACTTTAGACCAGTTTAGTTAAAGAAGTAGATGTAGGAAGCTTGTGGTCAAAGCTTTGAACCAATCTAAAGTTAGCTAAGCAACCCCTTCTTGTTATCTCTTTTATATTACTTATCTTACTTGCTTTTCAATTGTATTGATTGTGTTGGTTGTTTCCATAAGTTATTTGATCATCATTTGTATTAAAATTTTAAGTCTTAAATTGGTTTTAAGTAAAGAAGTTTTTAAAAATCCTATTCACTTCTTTTAGGATTAGCCACATAGTATATTAGGGTTGAACATACTCTCATGAAAACATATCTCATAATAAACTTATGAGAATACATGTTAAATTGGATACTTGTAAAATTATGCATCCATAATTCAAAACATGTCATGAAATCATCTTAATAAAATTCATGTTTGATATGCTTTCATGCTCTATATGTATGCATACTGTACTATAAATTTATTATACTAGTCCTTATAAAATACTAAGGAACTCATTTGACTTAAACTGTTCAAGTAGAAGCCTTAGAGTCATTAAATTGTTTGCTTAATGGGCGTGCGTTGGTTGGATGCTAGGCGTACACATAATATAAAACTTGTTTTGTAAAACAACTAGGGCTTGATTTATACCGAATATATTTGGGCTCATTTTTTAGTTTAATTTAGACAAACCCAAAATAAACTACTCAAAGCTGAACTATGGTATTGAAGTTTTTGAAAATGAATCTAAACACGAGCCATACCAATCAAACACGAACACAAATCCAAACTCAAATTCAAACACTTATAAATATATTTTTTAATTATAATTTTTTAAAAATTTATAAATATGTTTATTTTTTATAATAAGTCATAATAAATACGTTTGTATTTCTAATAACTCACAATAAATATGTTTATGTTTCCAATAAAGTATAATACATATATATTTATTTATTTATTATAAATAAATAAACTTTGCTATAACAGCAAATTGAATACAAACCCAAACACAAACCCAAATTTCATTATATAAAAGTTTAATGAACACAAGCTAAACACAAATTGAACCTACTAAAGAACAAACTGAATACAAACATATGTCTGTTCACATTTGATTTGATTTAAATTCAACCCTAAAAAAACGTCACATACGACCATAATGTGCCTCCTTGCATAGTTGTACATGACATCTCATCAAATTGTCTACTTGTGCTATGCAAATACATATGTCCTCTGTGCATTTGCCATGTTGTCATTCTCATTCTTTCTCTTTCCTACAGAGCACACATGGTTGTGCACTAATCACATGCATGATTATTTAGCTCTATCCTAACAATGCATAGTCATGTGTCTTTTGATATCATGTGCATATGTGTTTGTTGCTCTATAATAATTCATATTTCTCGACCAACCTTTATTGAAAATCTCAACATAATTTAACCTAAAACCATCATAAATATGAAATACAATGCAAATTATCATCAAAGACTGAATAAATTTAGCAAGAATCACAAATTATTAATCCAAATCTTGAACTCATGAACTCTTGAACATAACTAATATGATTAACCTAAACCAACTAATAACCTAATTTCATGCATATAATCATGTTATTTCATCATAATATCATCCAAGTTTCATCAATAATCTGTAATCTTAATAATTCTGAATCAAAATCGTACAATCTGAATTTTGAAAATCCTTAAAGAATGATAGAATTCCTACAAATGACCTCTCTCTCTCTCTTCATTAATCTTGAACTTCGATGAGCAAAAATTGATAATGATTGACATTATGGACTCTTGAGAATGTGATGATTATTTTTAGAGAAAACTTGTATAGTGAAATTTGATAAATAAATCACAACTCACTACTTTATATAAAGTTGGAAACGGTTACCTTATACAAGCGTGTGTGCGCAAGGAGCATAGTCATGTGTATAAGCCAAAATTATCTATTTTTTGTTTTTTTTAAATCTTATATGTCTAGTCATACCTCTAACGTGTATAAGTGTACATGGGCGTGAAACTCACCTTTGACTACCTAAAGTCAACTATAAAGTGCATTCGAAACTTAAGACTATAAAATAATTATAATACCCTTAAAAATTACTTATAAGTATTACAAAAATAATAAGATTTTTTTGTACACGTTGGATAGTTAAAAGGTTATCATTAATTTTTTATTTTAAGCTATATGATGATTTTAAAAAATAAAATAGTTTTAATATATTTTTTATTAAAATATTTAATTTTATGTGAAAAAAATTATTTCTATTTGATTTTGATTTTGGTGATAATTACAAGTGAAAAATTGTTTAAATATCAAAACTTGGGTTGGATCAGCCTCGAAATAAGATTAATTTAGTTAATTACCCTAGTGTTATTAATAATATAAAAAAAATTGAAGCAAATGAAAAGTGAAAATAGTTAAATTCCAACATTTGCTAATTTCTTAACTTAAGCCAAGAAAAGATTGGATTTTGATTCATTTTTCCTTCATAACTCACATTCATCTATGAGTTCTTTGTGCGTGTATCTTTTTTTTTCTAAGGAAGTTTTAATTTTTAAGCTAAAACTAGGTTTTTGTTTTATGTTATAGTTCGGGTTCTTGAAGATGGCAATGAAGACCCTTTCTGGAAGTTACTCTTCCGACCTTTCATCTCTCTTTCGAAGAGCTTTCTGCATCACTAGGTATTTCTTTACTTTATTATTATTATTATTGTTTAATTTTTTGCTGCAACGATGCGTCATTCTTATTTTCATTCTCTTTTTGTGACGGATTTTTATAAAAATTTTAGTTTTTCTTGTATGGAGTACATATGTTTGTTGTATATGTGTTTGGGATTACAGTATCGATGAATTTCATTTTGTTTCCTCAGGGGTAGACTTGCTTCTCCTGGGGAAGTCATCTCTTGCTGCGGAATCAGTTCTTCCGGTAGTGTTTGGACCTTCTTATGAAACCTAATTCGCAGAATTTTTTCATGTTTATTTCCTCTTTATGGTCTTAATTTGATGGAGTTTTTATGTTAGGACAGCTGATTCTCCTCTAAATGAATCGTTCAACTCAAGAGTAGAACCTCCAAAACTGTTAGCAGCTGAAAGAAAAGTAGCCAAGTCTGTGTTAACCTTGTTCTTGATGCAACAAGGTCTGAGCAAGAATGTTGCTGCAAGAGCCACCAATAAATCGGGTCGTTTTATCGAACACCTTGTCTCAAGGCTTCATTCTGCTGATAAAGGTCCGGTTGCAACATGTGTTTTTTTTTTTTTCCCTGGTACCTTTATCCTGGTGTCTTTGTTGTTGAGCTAATCACTTTTGCTTGTTATTGCAGGAACAGAGTTCACAACTCCCGAGATTAGGGACACCCTTAATCCTTATCTTCATTCACTCCTTGAAGAGCATGGAAACTTTATGGTTGATTTTGTGAAGAACTTTCCTAGTGCACCTATCCTAAAACAGCAATCTTCACCGGCTTGTCAATCTCATTCCAGACTTGACTCCCAGAAGCTAGAAGGAGTCTCTCATGTAAGCGCCTCAAGTCCAGCAGCAGATCTATGCCCTCAACTTCGCTACCTCTTAGAGCTTGGCATGAATCTTGAGCAGATCAAGTTAGTTACACGCAGATACCCTAATATTCGCCACTACAGCGTGGAGAGGAAAATCAAGCCATTAATTGAGTTTCTTCTTGATCTTGGGGTACCAAAATCACGTATTCCTGCTATTCTGAGTCGAAGTCCTTCTTTGTGCGGACATAGTTTATCTAAAAAAATAATACCCAGCATGAAATACTTTGAAATTTTGGGTGTGGACAAGAAACAGTGGGCAAAAGTTATTTGCCGCAGCCCTGGTCTCCTCAGTCATAGCAGGCAGAAAGTTCAGGCAGTTGTTAATTTCCTACACCAGTTGGGCTTATCAGGTGATAGCATAGGTCATGTCCTAACTCAGTTCCCTGAAATTGTTGGTTGCAGTGTGGAAGACAACCTCCGGCCGACAGCTGAGTACTTCAAATTATTGGGGGTTAATGTTGCCATTGTTCTCCAGAGATCTCCAGCGATTCTTTCTGGTAGTATTGAGGGCCATCTCAAGCCCGTGACCAAGTTTTTCTTGGAAAGGGGATTCAGTGTGGAAGAACTTCAAACCATGATCATGAGATATACAGGTCTATATGCATCGAGCCTGGCACAGAACTTGATTCCAAAATGGGAGTTCTTTTTGACTATGAGATATTCAAGATCTGAGCTGGTTAAGTTCCCTCAGTATTTTAGTTACAGTTTGGAACAGAGAATCAAACCACGTTTTGCACTTATGAAGGAGTTAGGAATGAAAATGGCGCTCAACAGCATGCTATCATTATCCCCCTGTAACTTCGAGAAGGTTTTGATAAGGAATAGCAAGAACATGCTTGCCTGTAAGTATTCAAGTCATACAGGGAACAGGTAATGTATTATCAGTGAGGTAGTGGATTTTATGACGTTTGAGTGGAGTGTCCATTTAAATGGATTTTTCCAATGGTACAATTGCCTGATTAAAACTGTATTTTGATACTTTATTGGGGCATTTCTCTGCACTATGTTGAAGAATAAGGAAGTGCTTGAGAAACAGTTATATTTGAAGAACAAAGGCAAGCCAATTTTTAGGCTGACTTTAACAATTCTTTAGGTATGATAATTACCGACCCCACACAATCAATCCTTTTCATCAAAATTTTTTTCTCTATGATCCTTGTCTTTAATAAGTCTTCATCAAATTAATATCCCAAAGTTGCACATTGTATACAGTCATTCTTGTTTAGAATAGTTCTTTTCGTCAGCATGATTTTTTTTTTTTGTCTTCGCAAATGTTTTTGTACTGCAATGTAGGCCTTGAATGTAATGGCTTTGTCTCTTCTTTCTTTTCAAGTTGGGGTAGGTAATCTTAACATTTATCTGCTCAAATATTTCTCTGGTTTCTCAACAACCTAAAAGACCAAGCTCTCATTTTCGGGGTTGTTTGAAGTTAATGTAAGGGTATTGTCAGCAGATACAAGTGTTGCTCATATCAGTACACAAAAATATTTGATTATTAAAGTGATATGCTCTTGTCTATATTTTCTTGTAAGTTTCCAAGAATTGATTAAAAAAAATGTTTGTTTATTGATAAGCATAACCAGGTACACCGGAAAGTTAGCTAATGGATATTGAATTATAGGTGAACAAGATAAGATCCCTTGAATGTAAAATGATAAATTTGATACCATCTTTTTAAATGCTTGGTTTTAGTGATGAAAAAAAAAATAAAATAAAATCATTTTTACAAGATTGATGAAATACTAGTTGGATGGAATTGTTATATTTAAGTTTTTCTGAATAGGTGGAATAATTCGATTACACATCATGTTTTGTATGTCATCTCTCTTGTCAACTATTATTGTTAAATACATATCGACTATGATCAAATTTTCTTGCATGGAAGACAATAAAAATATATCTTGTGGTCTCTCTTGAAATAAATTCATTTATAGACTGAAAAAAGAAGGCACAAGAAGTTCGTTTTGACTTGGAACATTTCAGTAGCAGAGAGGTATGGACCATGTGAAATTTAAGTCTTTTTATAACAAAAAATAAACCCTTGTATCATAGATACTCTTAAGTTTGAAATTATATCATTGTTTTTTTTTTTTTTTTAATCAAATGGAATTTTATAGTTTGAAAATTTTAACATATTACCCTGTGTGCTAACCTGGTCATGTTGCCATTAGACTTGTAAAACCAAAATTACCATTTTACCCTAACATTTTCTTGTAAAACCGAAAGCTTATTTGATTTATTTATAGCAAATGACAACATAATCCAGGTAAGGTAAAGGGATATCCATGATATAATTTCAAATTTGAGGATAATCAATGATAAAAAGTGTGAAACTTGTGAGGTAAATATGAAAACATTAGAGATTGTCTATGATAATCTTCCAATATTCAGTTGTAATTTTCTATAAGATTCAAACTTTGGACCATATAGTAAATTCAATAGTTATAATTTTTTAAGATGTAAAAATTTAAATTTTAACCAAAATATTCAATTACTTATCAATTAAACGTTTATGCTACAAAATTATGCAAGGCTATCATATATTTGATAGATTTATGAGAGCATTTTATCCCCTCCTCACATTGGCTTGGAGTTTTGATGAACTGAATTCTATCAGTTTTCTTTCAGTAAATGTTCATTACTTGTGCTATAGTTCTATAACTTGAGCTAGGAAAATTATTCATTTCTTCCAGTTTTCCCATGCGAAGAACTTTTACTTGTTATTGCGTGTCACAACTCTTGAGATTGGGACACTCTTAATCCTTCAATCACTCTTGAAGAGCATGCAAACTTTCTGGTAGGCATGGCGAAGAACTTTCCTCTTGAATTATCAAAGAAAACCCAGTAGTACCAGTTTGTCTATATCTCATTCCAGGCTTGACTCCTAGAAGCCAGAAGGAATCCCTCGTTAAGTGCCTCAACTCCAGTAGCAGATCTACACCGTCGACTTCAATGCCTCCTAGAGCTTGGAATGGATCTTAAGGAGATCAAGTAAGCCACACGTAGATATCGTAGTTTTGCAAAAGTTATATGTCGCCAAGACTCCTCAATCACAGCAGGCCAAAGGTTGAGGCAGTTGTTAATATCCTTCAGGACTTTGGGCTTATTAGGCGATGACAGAGATAGGATCTTAACTTGGTTCCCAAGAATTTTAACTTAATAGTGTAGAAGAAAACCTACGGCCGACTGAAGAATAGTTGTAGTGAGGTCCATGGTGTCAACTTGTCCAACTGTCTCTTTCTCTAAAGTCGATGGAGAATACGCCAGAATTAGACTTCTTTTTGACCGTGAAATATTCAAAATCTGAACTGGTTAAGTTCCCCCTGTTTTGGTAACAATTTGGAGCAGAGTCAGACCACGTTTTGCTCTTGTAAAGGAGTCAGGAGGGAAAATAGTGCGGAGCTGCATGTTAACACTATCCCACCGTAACTTTGAGAAAGTTTGATAATGAACAGTTGAACATACTTGCTCTCAAGGGTTCAAGTCTGTTAAGGAGTGAGACTATGAGTTTTGTTCAGAAAAGAAGAGGCAAAAATTGAGGGTGTTAGACGAGGAGGGAGCTGGATCACTTGCCAATTCATGGGCTATGAATCCAGATTAGAATAAAAGAAGTTTGACAAATGCATCTCAAATTCATTTGGACAAAAATATTAAGGCAAAAATCTGTCACAGGACATTTTAGTTGGATATGATAAGTGATCCTGGGACATTTCCGATTTCATAGAAGTGCAGAATGTGTTTTTACAAATTTTTTTGGTGATAATGGTTGAAATACAATTGATTAGGATTCGCTTGTGTATTGTTTTTCATACGAATAAAAGAGTTTAAGGATAGAATTTTGCTCAATCAATTTATAATAGTTCAAAGTTTTTCCAACAAGCCTCTTATATTCACTTTTTAATCAACCAACTTAAAATTTCACTAGTAATCTAGGATCGTGCCTGACTCACAATAATTTATTTTAGGATTATGTTCAATACAATAGTTATACAAGATTTCACCTAAGACTTTTTTTATACAAAAAATGATCAAAAAAAAAAATTCTTTTCGAAGGTTGATACAAAAGATAAGCACAAGAATTTCTCTCAAAGATACATAGTTAGGCTTTAGTAGGAGAATGAGTTGCCATGAAGAAAAGAGAAGAGTGTGATTGAATATACCTGTTGTTTCTCTATCTTCTCACTTCGAATTAACTTCTATTTATACCTTCTATCTTACTGAAAGTGGAAAGATGGAAGTCAAATAGAGTCGTTGCCACCAGAAAAACTTAAGATTTTCTTGAATTTCACTCTTGTGTACAAGCATACGCCTATAATGCACAGGCATGGCTCCTTTATTTATGACCTTAAGCAAGCTTTCCAATAGTTGAATTCAATATTCATACTAGTACATGATAGGCGTACATTGTTTATGTATGAGTGTATACTTATTTGTAATGGCTCGAGGGTAGACCTATCTTTTTAGGCTTTGAAATCAAGGGCAAAAGTGAGATTTCTTGATAAAAAGTAAATTTGAGAGGGTTCAGGGGTAGAAGAGTCATTTAGAAGCTATATGTGACTTATACATGAGTATTCCTGGAAGAATATTCCATATATGATGCGAAAAGAGAGAAAATTGAGATTTTTATGGGACACATGATCGTGTGCCTAGGACACATAACCGTGCATTGTATATTTTAGCCATATATACGTTTTTATTTTCAATTTACATAGTTTCCAACTCTCATCTTCATCTTCTTTTTCATTTCCTAATGAATCCTAAAGTTGAGAGAGACCAACCAACAACTCATCAACTTCAGATTAGAGATCTAGAGACTCTTATAGAAAAAGAGTAAGCTTTCATGGCTAGAGATAAGTGTTCCCTTAGCCTCTTTCACCTTGTTTTATAGCATGTCTATCAAAACCAAATTTAAAACTAAAACAAAAAATAAAATCAAATAATTAATAAGCATGTCTAGATAAATCGAATGACAATATGCGAGATGATGCTAAGACTTCAGATTCACTAATTCACTGCAATATAGGTTTTTCGTACAACTGAATGCCTCATGTTATTCATATGACAACAAAATTCCCTAAATTGATCAATATTATTTCTCAAACAATATTAATCCTATTTAACAATCTTTAAACCTAAATATCTCAATTTAGGTTTAATTAAATGAAAATGCATTAAGTTTTATAGAATTCACTAACTTTTAGCACAAACCTATTCTGCTTATGACTATTACATGTATTATCAAATATATTTCTATATTCAATTAATCCATGGTTCGTATTATAACTACTTTTATATAATCTCACCTCTTAGTCTCAATCATACAACATATATCCTATTAAGAATTTGTCATGTTTTTAACAGACATTACGTTCAGAATGCAAACTCATATGAAATAATATGCTTGTAAATTATAATTGAAAAGCACTATACATTCATGAATTAGCTAGCCCTAATCTTAGCAAAAATTATTTAGTTCATCATTGAATACAAATACACAATTAGATTCAAATAAAGTATAATGAAAAATAAAAATAAAAAATAAATTGTTGAATCCTTTATTAAAATCTGATGAAAATCTGTCTCACAATTGCAATCCGAATAGCTTTCAATTGATTCTTCAAAACAAAATTTAGAATCGCTAAAAAGTGATTGAAAAATGTCTCAAAAACTCTCCTAAAATGACTCTACCTTTTTCCAAAGAGTTACAATTTAATATATATATATATATACACACACACTTAGGGTTAGGAAAAAGTTTCAAAAATTTGAAACTCATTTGAAAGTCTCCATGCTATGCCATGATGGTACGGTATAAAGTTTCTATGTAAGTTGCTATTGGGCAAGTCGTGACATGGAGTTTTTGTCTCAAATGCGACTGGGCATGCTACAACATGGTGTCGTGGCATAGACCTTCTAGAATTTGAAATTTTAATCTTCATCAAAGTTATAGCTCTAGATGTCTAGTTTTATTTTGATTTTGAATCACCTCATTTGGATATAAAATCTCAAGTTATGACCATTTTAGTCCTTAGGGGTCAGACATAGAATTTCACCAAAAAAACCTAAATTTGCAGCAACGGTTGAGGGCCCAAACGAACTTAGATTTTTTCGTGTAATGGCTTTCTGAAAAGCTTGAGATATCAAATATAGCTTTTATGAAGACTAATTTTTCATTATAAAGCTCTAACATATTGAAAATCCTTGTTTTTCCTATATAGCACACAATGCTCTCCTTCCCTTTTGATGCCTCAATCGTTCATTCTTCCATGGATTAAATTCGAACCACCATCTCCTCCTTCATAAGTGTCTTTTTAGATTGATTCTCATTGAAATCCCATCAAAATTAACATTTCCTGTAAAACCAAACATGAAAACTTGTAATCCTAAAATATGCACATAATAAGGGTAAAATAATCAAATTGCCTCCTAAAACTCTATAAATTGACCACGGAATTATACATGCAATTGACACTTATTAAGGCTAATTTAGAAGAAAAAGATGTCATTCATGGAAGATAAGACATAAAGATATCAATTTTAATTTCCAATCTATGCTAGGTGTAGTAAGAGACACTTAAGGGAGTGTCTAACTAGACAAGAAATTTATTTCAAAGATTATCAGCTAGGATATAAAAGTTTATACCCTGTCTCTAAGGATGCTAAACTATTTGGAGTTAAAGTTGGACGTAGTAGGAATGGAGCTAAACTAGCAAGGGGTAGAGTTAAGCCTAATAGAGGTAGAATTAAAAAAGGTACAGATGCAATCGGGGATGACAAAGCGAGAGCCAGAGGCTATTAGTAAGTCAAGGGCAGATAAAGGTCATTCCACACATAGATTCTAGTCAGTATTTCTTTTATGATGCTTCTTATTGATATGGATTGATTGTGATGCCACGTAGCTTCATTATTGGAGGATTAGTAGAAAGATTTAGGTTTGATCCTTTTATGGTAGATATGAATATCTATATTGAGTTGTCAGATAGAGCCATAAAGATGATGACCAAATACTAGTAAATTAGGAGACAAAAATATTAGATAAATGGTTAAGGTTAGATTTTATCATTATCGAGTTCATAGATTTTAATATGATCATAGGCAATGATTTCTTAAGCAAGCATGAAGTAGAGATAGATTGTTAGAGAAAAAGTTTAGACTCCAACTAGACAATGATCATTTTGTCCTTGCAAAAGATAGAGTTTAGAGTATATGGATCTTATATGTTGAGGTGAAAGAGATGTTGAGTAATGGAGATATAAGACACTTGGCATATATAGTACCTAGAAGTGTATCTGAGTTAAGTATCAAGAAGGTACCAATAGTAAGAGAGAGTACCTTTATGTATTTTAGAAAAGTTATTAGCATTACCTCTACAGAGAGAAAGGATTCCTTAGAGTCTATAATGAGCTTTAAAATGACCAAATAATGATTAAACAGATCAAATTGAGTAGACAGGAGATAAGCTAGGCCTAGAATTGCTAGAAGAATTATGATGACAAGAAATGTAAAGAGATAAAATTTCAGGTGAGAGGTACCTTTGGTAAAGGTATTATAGTGTCAGAGAACTCATGAGGGCAACTTGGGAGGTAAAGTTTGAGTTTAGAGAGAGAGATCCCCTAGTGTTGTTCAAAAAGATTTTAAGGATGAAATTTTTATTAAGGGAAAGAGTATAACATCCCTAAGTTAAAACAACCATATAGGTTGAAAAATTAGGATTGAAAGAGAAATTATGTAGTAAGAAATAAATTTGAAAGGGTTTAGGGGAAAGATAGTCACTTAAAGGTTATATATAACATGTGCATAAGTTTTTCTAGGAGACTTTTTTATGCATAGTACGAGAAAGAAGGGATATCTAGAATTTTTTAGTGCATCTTAGGAACATATGATCGTGCATGCTTTCTATCTTGTTATCATATGTAAAGTAGAGTTTTTATCATTTTCCAGTTATTTCACTCATTTTTCTTCTTCCCTTTCTAAAAAATTACAACCCTTGAAAACTTAGGAGACTAACCAAGAGTAGCTAACCAGGTTAGTTAAGCTAGAGATTAAGCAAGAATTAAAGACAAAATATAACATCAAAGTTTGGGGTAAGTATTTTCTTACCTTTCCCCTGTTTCCATAGCATGTATTCTTTTGTTTTAGGGATGAGTTGAGATGAGAAGTGTGTTTTATGAGTTAATGGAATTAATATCATGATTAGATGATAATATATGAGAGATTTGATGAAGTTACATGCTTAGAAACAAGCTTAATATACATATGTGTATATATGAATAATTGAAAGGTTTAATTCCTGTTTTAGTGAAAATTGATGCTATTCAATAAAGAAAACATGTACAAAGTAGCATGATCGTGTAATAAGCAGATATTACAAACTCAAAAGTAAAAATTTATATAACCAAAACTAGAATAGTATACAAAGTTACAAAAATTACAAAACAGAGAACAAAAGTAATGGAACATAGAACAGAAAGATAAAAGTTATAGAATTAGAACAACGACCTTATACAAGTACAAAGAATCATAATTTGATTAGTATATAAAGATACAGAGTAGTATATAAAGAAATAGAATAGTACATGATATTACAGAAATAGAATCTTTAGCAAGAAATATACAATATAGATAGTTAAAAGCTATTTTAGCATACATAACACATAATCAGAGTTGTCTATAGAACCAATAATTAGAATCTTGTAAAAGGATACAACATAGTATACAGAATCAAAATACAAAACAAAAAGTTAATAGATATATAATAAAATATAAAACAGAAAGTTAAATACAAAATCAAGTTTTAAGTTCACACAAATATGAGAAACTAATAAGAAGCAAGATAACTAGATATCATGCATGATAGATATTACATGACATGACATGCTGAAACATAAATTTAAAAAAAGGATCAATAGATCTATATACACGTTTTTTAAGTAGAAATATGATGATTTCAACATCATTTTTTAAGAATAAATATGAAGGGACACTTGTGAGTTTGCATGCTTGTTAGAAAGGGAAACCAACATTTTTTAAAAAAGATATAATTATTAACCAAGCTTGTTAAAAAGAGTGTTGGTCGTGCATCAGTTTTCAACTTACTAATCATGATCGATATGGTAAAACTCATATGGCTAAGATATCAAATTACTGCATTCATTAGCTTGATTAGCACAACAAATATTTCTAGATAAAGCTTTTATATATATTATATATGAAAAAGAGATTTTAGATATTTTTTCATTACATGATCTTTGGATCATAGAAGTATTTTTAAAAAAAAGTTTTCAGAAAGCAAGACTAAAGGCCAATATATAGTTTTCAATATAGACATGATTTCAGCATACTTCATGTCATGCTATACCCAACATAAAATGAATTAGAGTAGAGAGATTATGATAAGTAATAGTAAAGCAAAGTAAAGCTTATGAGATGAGAAAACAAGCATAAAATATTAAACAAGTAACAGAATAAGCAAGAATTAGATAATAAGACATAATATCAGACAAAGCCTCATGACAAGTCATGAGTATTACAAAATAAGGACATCATAATCAGAGATAAAAGAGGAACCATATAAGATTCAAAAGTCACAAGTGTTATAAAACAAATGTAGATATATTCATATTCAAAAGTAGAAAAGAAAAAGATAACAAGTTAAGAAAAAGAATAAGCGTGATAAGTCACACAAATCTAAATATTTCATATCATGATTTATATATTTATATATAGTGTAGCGTGAGTCAGAATATAGACAACAAGATAGGCATAGGAAAATGGGGGCCTATAATACGAGGATTAAGCTAAGCTAAGTTTATCAATTAAGAAATAAGATAAACCAGGAAAAGAGATCAAAATGGAATAATTTACGGAATAAGATAAGTAAAAAAGAAGAAAAAAAGAAATTAGAAATGACATCATTTAAGAGCTAAGATAAGAAAGAAAAGATAAAGCTTGCATGATATCACAAAAGTACAACAAAATAGAAACCTACTTATAGGTAGAGATAGGAAATACTTACTAAATGACTTGTTACTCATTCCCTAGAGTTTCCCTTCTTGTAGGTCAATGAGTAAAGACTGAGTTAGAGCATGAGATGGTTAGAAGCATGATACGATTTTGAGTAGGTTTCTCAACCGTGTACTAATGATGTGATGTCATATCATGCTTGGCTTGCATGATATGTATAGTTTTTACATATGTATATGTATTTACAGTTTGTATAGTTCTAAACAAAAAGCATGTTTGGATCACATGCATTGTATAATGCTCATGAAAATAATGTATAGATTATGTATATTTCATATGCTGTTAAATAGTAATAAAATATGATATTTTTCATAATACTATACATTGTTTTTCAGCATATCATTGTAACTTTACTTAAGGCTTTCATATGCATCACATGTATTTATATATATTTTGTACAACTTATATGTACAACATGCACAACATGTTTTATAAATTAATAAGATACGATTATGTTAGTATGTTGTACAATGTTTCAATGTGTAAATATTATAATCATGTTGTCAGATCCTTAGAGTGTAGTTTTTAGACAAATGTGTATGAGACTTCTATTATTTATTAAAGATAATTAATATAATAATAATGCTACTAGTAGTGAACAGTAATATATAGTAGAGGGTGTTATAATATGTTATAATTTTGTTTAGTGTAAAATATTGCTTTTTTACTCTTTCATAACTTTTTTTCGCTTTTAGTAATATAAATACACAAAAAGGTTTATAAAAATGAAATTTCAGAATAAATGATACACACTATCCTAACTAAGCAAATAATATATATATATATATATATAATGTTTAATTTATAGGTATGGCTATCTACCTAGTCACACTTTTTCTAGTGGTAAACCCAAGAAGTCATCATTCATAAACAAATCCCATCTCAATGAGTTTATACAAGGCAAGTCGTTCAATAATATGCATACATGCCATTGCCAAGCACTTTCATTAGCTTTACCATCAAACTTTGATTAGCCAAATGACTTATTTCCACCTAAAGTTTCCTTAAACGACAAAATTTGACTCATCAACTTTTTAAAACTCAAATACCTACTCTGTAAGCCATTAAATTGGATGATTTTCATTTAAGTGGAAGGTATAAAATAATTGTTTATATCAAAAAATTTATTTTTTATTTCAGTTTGAAATTAAAAAAATGAACTGTTTAAAATTGCGGTGGGTCCATTAATTAAATTTTTTGCAAAAGGCAATGAAAATAAATTTAGAATATGTAAAGTTGGACCAATTAAGTTGTCATAGCTAGCGTGCACTGATTTTAATTTGGAAAGCATTTGAATTTCCATTTGCAAGTTTTATGTAATACAGGTGGGGTGATGTGTTGATGGGACACATGGACAATCAGGAAAAAATCTTTGAGTTTTCTATGAAATCTTCATGCATCATTTATAATTAAACAAAATTTGTCACATGCAATTAATGTTACTTTAATAATCATCAACAGTTAGGAATATTTAGGCAAAACTCAACGATTCAAATTCACTTAGAAAATACAAAAAAAATAAAATTAGACAGACGAGGGTTGTGATAGTAATTTTATATGTAATAAATAGAATAAAAATTAAAAATTTCAAACTTAAAACAAGTAAGGGAGTGATATGTGGCTCAAATGACTTAAACCATAGAAGGCAAAACAAATGCTCATTTCACTTCATTTCTTTCTTGAAAACTCTGAAAACTTTCTGTATTTCTTGAAAGGGTTAATTATGTAAATTGAGAGACAACAATGACAAGGATGATGATGAAGACATTGACGACAATGACTAGAACAAACTAAAAGAGAGAAAGGGTTTTTTTTGTAGTGGTTATCGATAGGGATAACCATTAGTGGTATGTTTTCAGAGCTTGAGGTCAATTGGTGTGTTGTTGCCATTAAAGAAGCATTGTTTGACAATAGTGTTTTTTTTTTGCCCAAATAAGGTTTGCTCTTCCCCTTACATATGATACTTAAGTTATTATCTAATATTTTTCTATGTGTTTTGTTCACATGAAACAAGTGTATTGGGCTTCAGATTATTTCATTTGTTTAATGGTTTTTGCTTTAGGGAACAAAATCCACTTTTAGTAGGGTTTTTATATAACTTGTGCTAAGTGTTTAGTTGTAAGGTTTTTGTTATGGTAACATATATGACTTGCATGGAAGTAGTAAACTGCTTATCGTAGAGTTTCACTTTCAAGAAGTTTGCTAACTATATGGGTTAGATTTTAATATATATGACAGTATTGCAAATATTAGGTTTGGGCTTTAGGACTTCCATGATGTATGATTGCATAGGGTAATGTATGTTAGATTTAAATTAACATAATAGTGCATGTTTGTAATCTGATCAGTTATTTAAGTCTAGTTTATATAGGTGTTTAATATGGGGTGATTGTGAAATATTGCAGTTTACTTAGGATATCATAGTGTTGTGAGTGTTTGAATTGGTGTTGAAATAATGTTTAGTCTTTTAATTAGAACAAAGCAATCGGAATATATCAATGAATATGATATGTAAATTAACTATATTATATTCTGGTATATTGTATTGATTGATTAAACTGTATGACATTTAATCCTTTAAGCATATAATGAATGACATTAAGTTGAACCTATATTATGATTATCCACTATTTAATCTTTAAAATTGATTACATTTTGTTGTGTAATATTTATATTATATTTGAACATTGTTTATCTATAATGTATATGTACTACTTACATACTATTTAAGGTTGATGTGTAGTTATTTTTTGTAAACCTTTTGCTGTGTATTTATATTATGCTAGCAAATATTGAATGATATTAAGTTATATAATATTTTGATCATACACTAAATGAAATAGTGTATACTGTTTATATATATATGATTTATATACTGTGACATTTATTGATTTACTTAGAGTGAGATATTGACTATCTACTATGTACATATTATGTACTTGAACAATTTATTTAGGTGTATATATTTGTATTTAGTTTCCAAGACATTGCCATACTCTTTATAAATTGTTTGTATATCATGTTGCTTTGATATTGTGATAGCATAATGAATGAAATAAAGTGACAATATATATAATGATTATCCACTAAAAGGTATATAGACCGAAACTTGAGGATTTAGTGCTATTGTTACGAAGGAAGGTTTAAGCCTTCATCTTTCTCTGGCATTAAACAATGCCATATACCAATCATAGGAACAAAATTAACTATTTTACTTATCTGTTTATAAATTTTTATACTATGTAATTCATTGCGAAACAAGGATGCTATGGTTTTTACTTGTATATTTGTATTGTATATTTTACACTATGTACACCTTTTTATTATTCATAAATGCAAAACATAAAATATTTATAACTGTAAACCATAGAAATTGTTTTAAAAACAAAAACTGTAAACATAAACTATGCATAAAATCTATGTAAAACTATCATAAAATGATCTTGATAACAATAGCTTCATATGTGTAGCTACTTAACAAGTAAAAGAACTTAATCACAATGAAAGGGATTTAGAATGAGTGACTAATCACTCAATATGTAATTTCTTAAACTTAATACACATCACTCTAATCCTTGAATTTATATTTTAAAATCTTAATCTTTCTTACTAAACTTTTCTTCATTTTTATCTTAATGTCTTAACTTAATTCATTTCATAAATCTTTTACTATTCTCATTTCTTTTTTTTTTATAATTCTTATTTGTTCATTTCTCTATGATCATGCTATGTCATGCATATCATGATATAAAACATGCTGAAAACCATGACATAGCTCAACAGATTCATGTTTAAAATTATTTACTGGAAAATCACATAATCAATCTAAAAATCTTTTCTTAAAAACTTATCATAAGTGATTAAAAGATCTCATCATAAAACTTTTCATAAAATCATTATTTTTTATAAAACTCACATACTAATCACACTGGTGAACACAGAGATTTCACACTTTGGTCATATGAGTTCAAATTGATGTACAACTAATACTCTTTTTAACTAGCTTGCTAATGTCCTCTCTAATGGACACTAGTTTTCCTTTTTAATGGGTGTGTGAACCTGTAGATACCCTTTCGTATTCACCCCTAAAATGTCTAGAACATTAATTTTTTTACTTTTTCTTAAAACATGCATGTTCAATCTAAAGAGTGAAAAACATGTAAAGCATTTTCATATTTTCATAAATCATTTTTTTGGCATGTTATGTCATGAAATGCATAAAAGGCATTAAAACTTATTAATCTTGCTTAATTAATTTTTTTCTTAATTTTTTGCATATTAAATATTTAAAATATTTATTATCATTATTTTTCTAATCTAGACGATGTGCACAATCGTGCACCTATAAGCTGTACAGTTGTAACCTCTTAAATTCCAATGCATGTGGAATTGACACATATATAGGACCATGACTCACCAACTCACGATCGTGTCATCCAAACAATGCCTATAATATTTCTTATATCCGTGCATGCAAAACATGCATAATCTTAACGCTGCAGATACGAATGCACGATTGTGCATCTCTTGCACACACAATCATACATCGTGCTCTATCATAATAGATCTTGGCCAAATAAATGTCAATCTCCACCATTCCAACACCAATTCAACTCCATACCATAGATTATCATCAAATTAACACTAAATATTCATTACTAAGTCAAAACATACTTAATCATGCTTCAAAGAATTACATCACATTAATCATGCTTAAACAAAAAACAACCACTTTAATCATGATTATACTCACTTTATTAACATCCATCCAGTATGAATTCACTTTAAAATTCATATTCTTTATCATCAGCACGTAAAACAAGAAGCAAATGTACCTTATGTTTCAATTTCCCATAATATAAGCCTTAAAACCTAGAGATCTAGCTTCTTACATGTTTGATCTTTGCTAATCTTACTTAATTACACGTGGTCATCATCAAACACTATTGATTAACATTCATTCATGCTTAGAATTACATATCACAAGCAATCATAGTTAAGCTCTAAAAATCAAATATCAAGTGTAAGGAATTACTTACTTGATTGGTTGATTCACAAGCTCTCTCTCTAGCTTAAACTCTAGTCACCAATGGTGATTTATTGTATTGAAGCTCTCTGTCTACTCTTCATTGCTTCTCTCTATACCACTCAAGATTTAGGAATTCAAAAATTATGAAAAAAGAACAAACAAAGATATTTTATATAGTGTGTGTCAAAGCATGACATGCATAGTCGTACATATAAGGACACATGGTTGTGCATGATGAGAATTTAAAAATTCTCATGCCTTTTAGCACTGTACAAGTGGCAACCTTCCATGTTGACACATGTATGACCCAAGTAAAGCCCTTAAGGACCAAATTACCCCTAATGTCAACTTAAGTAAATTTAAAACATAAAAACTCTCACTTTTACCTTTTTCTTACCCTATTTACCATTTGCAAAAATTGGGCTCTTACAACTCTCCCCCTTTTATAAAAATTTTGTCCCTATAATTACCTAAACAATTTTGAAAACCTCTACTTGAACTCGGAGTCTACCTCTCAAGTCGCCTCATTATATCTTTGATTCCTTCATATACCTTAACCAACTAAATTTCTTTACTTCTCAAAGTCTTAGCCCAATGATCCAAAATCTGAATTGATTGCTCCTGATAACTTAAATTATCTGCCAGTTCAATATTCTAAATCTCAAGCATATATGAAGAATCACCCATATACTTTTTCAATAAGAAGACATAGAAGATATTGTGAATACAGTCCATACTAACAGGTAAAGTTAGTTTGAAAGCCACAATACCTACTATCTCTAGGATTTCATAGGACCTAATATACCAAGAAACTAAATTACATATTTCGTTAAATTTTACCACCCTTTTATGTGGAACAACTTTCAAAGACACCTTTTCACTAACCTAAACCCCATTATCTTTATGCCTTTTTTCTAGATAACGCTTTTATTGATCCTAGGCCTGCCTCATGCGCTACTTAATCAATTGTATCTGATTAATCATCCTCTGAGTTATCTTAAGACCTAACACTACATCTAAAGAATCTCTCATACGAATCTCATCCTAATGCAAAGAAGAGCTACGTCTTCTACCATATAAAGCTTTACACGGAGGCATTTGAATAATCAACTAGTAATTATTATTATATGCAAACTTTATCAGACACATTAAATCAACCTAACTAAACTTGTGATCTATGCAATATGCTCTTAATATATCCTCTAGAATTTGATTAGTCCTCTATATCTGTCTATCTGTTTACAAATGATATGTTATACAAAATGTGAATTTAGTACCTAGAGATCTATGTAAACTCCTTTAGAATACAAACATAAACCTTGAATCATTATTTGAAACAAGAATTGTAGGAACCCTATATAATCTAACAATATCTCGAATATACAACTAGCCCAATTGATCAACTAATATATCTTTTCTAATTGGCAAGAAGTGGGTTGACTTAGTCAAATGGTCCATTTTAACCTATATACCATTATAACCTTATTGAACTCTAGAAAAATGTATAATAAAATCTATATAAATGCTTTTCAATTTCCACTTAGAAATACTTAAAGGTTTTAATAATTGTGAACATCTTTGATGCTTTGCCTTAACCTTTTGATAAGTCAAACACTTGGCCATAAAATCTGCTATATTCTTTTTCAAACAAGACCACTAAAGCCTTCTTTTGAGATTTTGATACATTTTAACACTTTTTTGATGAGTTGCATATACCGCACAATAAGCCTTAACCAAAATCTTCTATGTCAACCTATCATCATCAATAACACATACTACGCCTCTATTTATTAGAATCTTATCTCTCATCTCAAAATCAACCATTAGACCATCTTTGATCTGTTTAACCATCCTTCGAGACCAATCATCTAACAACTTTTAAATCTATATATCATTTATCAAAATAGATGCAATCTATAATCTTAAAAACCTTATAGTCATAATCTCAATCTGTTTTATGCAAATCTCATTCTACAACTTTTTATACACAAAAACCCTAGATAAAGACACTTTTCTGCTTAAAGCATTTACAATTACATTAGCTTTACCAAAATAATATCTAATCTCATAATCATAATCTTTAACTAACTCTGGTCATCTATGTTGCCTTAAGCTCCTTTTACGAAAAAAGCCTTAAACTCTTATAATGTTATATCTGATACCATATAAATAATACCTTCAAATCTTTAAAGTAATTACCACAATAGCCAACTTTAAATCATGTGTCAAGTACCTCAATTTATAATCTTTTAACTATCTAGAAGCATAAGTAATTACTTTACCATTTTACATCAAAACTACTTTTATACCCTGATGAGACACATACACACACACACACACACACACACACACACACACACACACACACACACACACATATATATATATATATATATATATTACTCAACCCCTTCATCAGGCAAAGCCAAAACTAAAGCATTTATTAATCTACTGTAACTCCTGAAATCTAGTTTCATACTCTTCAGACCACACAAAAGGAACTTTATTCTAGTTAGAGTAGTGAAGGGTCTAGCCAACCTAGAGAACCTTTCAATAAATCTCTTATAATATCCAACTAACTCAAGAAAACTCTTTATCTCTTTAGTTATCCTTAGTCTCTATTAACTCTACACAGTCTTTACTTTACTCGAATTTACTAAAATCCTTTTGATTTATATGACATGACCCAAAAATGTCATATTATCTAACCATAACTCACACTTAGAAAATCTACCATACAACTATTTTTCCCTTAACCTCTGCAATACTATCCTCAAATGCTCCTCATACTTCTCTCAACTTCTCAAATACCATAAAATATCATCAATGAATACCTTAACAAATTTATCAAGCCAATCATGGAATACTTTATTCATTAGATTCATAGATATTGTTAGAGCATTAGTCAACCCAAATGGCATCACCACAAACTCATAATAGTTATACCTTATTGTAAAAGAAATCTTAGACACATCCTTATCTACCACTCTAACTTGATGATACCCAAATCTCAAATCAATCTCGAAAAACACCACAGTCTTTTTAGCTGATCAAAGAAATCATCAATCCTCAACAAAAGATACTTATTTTTATTCAATGTACATCTTTATTGAGTCATCTTTCTTTTTCACAAACAAGTTATGAGCACCCCATTGAGCACAATTTGACCTAATGAATTTCTTATCTAATTACTTCTACAACTATTTTTTCAACTCTTGTAATTTAGTTAGAGTCATTCAATATGGAGCCTTAAAAATTAGAATTATACTCGTACCAACTCTATATTAAAGTCAATCTCCCTCTCTAGAGCCAAACCAGAAAAGTCCTTAGGAAACACATATAACCATTTTTCTAGTATATAATATGGTTTACATTTGGAAATAGTTCTTCCTTTTAACTGTGCCTTTCAGTTTACTATTTGTTCTAGTGATAGATAGCAATTGTAATGCATTTCTAGTTAAGTATATTTTTCATCCACTGTCTTATTTGTCTGAGATAGTGACATTTGGTTGAGTTTCGAATTTGGTTAAGTGAAATTAGTTTTAGGTTGAAGTTTTCTTTTACTTTTGTGTGTTGAGTTTGAGTTTGAATTTGAGATTTAGTCGTTTGTGTTAGTTCATTTACACTGAAATTGGATGCATTTCTGTTGAGGATGCATATTTATTACAGTTTCATCAGTTCAAGTTCCAGTCAGTTTCTACAAAACGTTTCCAGGATATGTTTTTTTATTTTCTCTCACTGCATTACATTTTTAAGTTCTTCATTTCTAGGATATACTGCATTACATTTTACTGCATTACATTTTCAGGTTCCTTTCCAGAATTACACCATTTTCCAAAGTGTTTTCTAGCATCATAACATATCCAAACCAATTGCTGGCAATTTGATTTCTGTTAGAGACACTCAAATGGATAAATCTTTTGAATTATTGGAACAATTTGATAAATGCAAAACATACCAATAAAGATTAACAACTTAGTCAGAACAAAAAGCCTAAAAACTCTTATTTAGCAAGTTTACAAACTGGATAAAAGTTAGAACTTCTAAGTATACAAATTCCCGATAAAAAAATGTAGGCTAAAATGTTGTCAATTTTTAACTACAATTGTTGATGAAAATGTGTAATTTTAACTAATAACTATAATTTTAATTACTTTACCATGTTTGGCTAAAGCTATTTTGATACTTTCATTAAAAGAGTAAATTAATAATTTATTTTTTAACTAAGAAAAATTTTTTTAATATAAATTGATTAAAAAAATGTGTTGGTTGTGTGACCTTTTTACGTTGTCGGTGGAAGTAAGTCGCCTGACCGACTTTAATTTTCTGTTTTTTTTTGGTAAGTTGGCGGACTTTAATTTGTTCAATCTTGTTACATGGTTTTCTTTCTTAATTTTTATGTTTTTAGGTCTATGGGTTCACATGGCGGAAACTCCACAACAATGTCGCGGCATAACAACCAGGCCAAAGCACACGTTTTCGCCCAAAGTTTTACCTAATGACAAATACTAACCACTTAATTTTTTAAAATCTAAAAATTTACCTATTGATTAAAGTTAACGATTAAATTTAATAGTTAATAATTAAATTTTAATAATAAAAAAAGGATTTTTGTTGTTTTAATAAAAACTTTTAAAAATAATAAAATAAATTGTATAAAAATAATAAAAATATAAAATATTATTTAAATATTAAAATATATTAAAAATATAAATTTTTTTCAAAATTTATTAAAATATAAAATATTTTAAAAAATTAAAAATAACTATCGTCGTCATCACAAAAAACGGTCGTCTAGTTCTAAACCGATTAGATTTAACCATCTCTGTCAATAACAAAAGTTGAAAATGGTAAAAAAAAATCAACATTTGCCTCACTGACCACTTTCGGTTATGGTTATTAACAAAAATGGCCAAAAATGACTACCTCCTCCAAAATAACCACTTTTGAAATCAAATAATCATTTCTGACAATATAGTTTCATTATTAGTTATCACCACTATTGACAAAAGTAATTATCTTTTTAATTTTTTAAAATTTAAATTTTTTAATTTTTTTTAATTTTTTAAATATTTTATATTCAATTATTGTTTTATAATTTTATTATAAATTTTTATTTTTTAATAAATATATAATTAATTATTTTATTAAAAGTATCAATAAAATTAGGTGAAAAGTGGTCAAAGGATGCGTGTTTATATTTAAAAAAGGCCAAAGAACTATTTCCCACCCATAGTTTGAGGCGGCAGTAAAGTCTCACACTCTAAGTTTCAAAAGTTTAGTCTCCCACCCCTGAAAACATTTTTTATAATTTTTAAATTAAATGATTAAAATGCCTTTTAAAAAATAAATATTTATAATAAAATTATAAAATAATTTTTAAATATAAATTATTTTAAAAAATATTTAAATTTTTAAAAAATTTTAAAAAAATTTTGAAAATTTTAAAACATTTTCAGTAGCCACCGCCGCCAATGCCGCGGCAGTGGCAGCCGCTGAAGGGGCCAAGTGGCTGTTTCCGATCACCTGGTTTCAAAGGAGGCCAGATTTGGCCTCCCCGTTCGGTGGAGGCGATCAGATCTAGCCACCTCAATTTTGGAGAAGGCGGTCAAATCTGGCTGTCTCTGCCAATAATAAAGGTTAGAAACGGTCGTTGGGACCAAGACCGGTCCTTTTTGGCCGTTTCCGACAGCTTCTTCTAGCAGAGGTAGCCAGATCTGGCCGCCTCCGCCAAAAATGGCTGCCTCCACCTGGCCTCCCTTGAAAACAGGTGGTCAGAAACGGCCACCTGGCTCCATCAGCTGCGGCCACTGCCGCGGCACTCACGGTGGTGGCTTTTTCAAATTTTAAAAATTTTTTAAATATATATTTTATTTTTTTAATTTTATTTTTTTTATAAATTTTTTTATTTTTTATAAAATTTTAATCCTAAAATAAAAATATTACCCGTGAGTGTTACTGTTTTCTATTTTATTTAACATTAAATTATTTCTAGGAGTGGGAGACTGGACTTTTGAAACTTGGAGGGTAAGATTTTGTCCCCGCCTCAAATTAGGGGTGGGAAATAGTCCTTTGGCCTTTAAAAAAACCCCTTTGGCCTTTAAAAAAACCAAAGGACGAAACTTTGTTTTTGAGCGTAAGCTTAGGTTCATTGGCCTAACGACTGTCGTCAACTTTCTGCCCTAAAGTCCATTATCAGAATCAATTTTGTTCAATTAGAATCATTATTTTTTAAGATTGACTTTACCGACATGCATATGCATTCACATTTCTGCGAGGAAGTCAGCGAAACATAACAGTATTTTATATCCAATTTATAAATTCTATGTTATGGTTTCATCTTCCTGAAAGTTATGAAAATGCAGATGGGTTCTTGTTTTACATGTTTGCTTTGTTTCATTTCTTTTATGATGATAAACACTGGTGTTAGTAGAGCAACTATATGTTATGACACAGGGAATTTCACAAGTAATAGCACTTTTGAGAAGAACAGGAACCTGATTCTCTCATCGCTTGCTTCTAATGTCACTCTTCATGAAGGATTTTTTTATACTGCGAGCATCGGCGAAGACCCTGACAAAGTTTATGCTCTTGTGAATTGTAGAGGAGATTCTTCTGCAGAAGAGTGTATTAGTTGTGTAAGTTATGTAACCAAAGATATTATGAACCAGTGTTTGAATCAGAAAGAAGCAGTTGCATGGGGAGGAAGTCCTCAATGCATTGTACACTATTCGAGCCTATCGATTTTCGGACAAATGGAGGCGAATCCTATGGCTGGTGGTACTTGTGGGAGTATGACGCTGAACATGACACAGTTTGGTCAGACTTGGGAGAGTTTGATGAATCGGTTGTTGAGAAAGGCTTCGGCTGGCTCTAATAATTCTACAAGTAAGTTTGCAACTGGAGAAGCAAATTTAACTGACTTTGTGAAGATTTATGGACTGATGCAGTGTACTCCAGATATTTCAGAGAGCGATTGCGACTCTTGTCTACGCCAATCTGTAGCTTTCTATGAATCTCACGACTACGGAAAGGCCTGTTCTGTCATCATGAGACCTAGCTGTATCTATATCTGGGAATTGAATCCTTTCTATAACGCCACTCTTGATTCTACGCCTACACCGCAATCTCTTCCTTCTCCGCCACAAATTATCCCAGAAGGTTTGTGTTAAGAACCTTCCCTGATATTAGCTTTACTGTCTATTTCTAGTGATGTGTGGTCAAAGTCTTTTTTAACTTTTGTCAACCAATCTAGTCTATCTGTATGCTTATGTTCTAAGATCCTTTCTACCAAGTATTTTTAAGATCTGTTTCCTTTAACGACCAAGTCAGTCTATCCTTATATTCGCTCAGGTAAAAGATCATATCAGGAAGAATCATCAAATGTTGACTATGTACACATTCTGTTTTTTCTGGTTTGTGCATGCAGGCAAAGGAGGCGTTACATCTAGAACTGTTATCATCATTGTTTCTTCCGTAGTAGTAATCTTCATAGCACTAGTTGCCTGCATTTATGTCTTCTTACAAAGAAGGAAGACAAAGCGAGAGATCAGAATTAAGCAGGAGACAGAAGGTATAAAACCAACAACTAATAATCGACTTGACTTCATTTCTTTTTTTGAGTTCTAATAAACTTGTTAGTGTTATTGTCAAGATGATGATGAAATAGATAATGCGGAATTCTTGCGATTCGACTTCAGCACAGTCAGAGCTGCAACAAATGACTTCTCAACTGATAATAAGCTTGGACAAGGTGGATTTGGTGTTGTTTACAAGGTAATATTAACCAAAAATGCACATCAATTGTCTGCCAAACTGGGTTAAATTGAAAATTTTTAATTCTTTCGAAGCTATACAATTTCAGGGGAGGCTGCCAGATGGACAGGACATAGCTGTGAAGAGACTGTCTGGAGGATCTAAACAGGGAGAATTGGAATTTAAAAATGAGGTCCTCTTAGTGGCTAAGCTTCAACATAGGAATTTGGTTAGACTTCTAGGTTTCTGTTTTACAGGAAATGAAAGGCTTCTCATCTATGAGCTTGTGCACAATTCAAGTTTAGATAAATTCATATTTGGTACGATTTCACAGCACGTTTGCTTTTATTTCTGTCACACTTGCAGCTTGTTCATGGCAGGAAAATGTATAATTTGTGAATTTGCAGATCCAATAAAGCGTTTACTGTTGCACTGGGAGACTCGATGCAAAATCATAGAGGGTATAGCACGGGGACTTCTTTACCTTCATGAAGATTCAAGGTTTCGGGTCATTCATCGTGATCTCAAAGTCAGTAATATTCTTTTAAACATCAATATGATTCCAAAAATTTCAGATTTTGGAACGGTAAAATTGTTCGAAATGGATCAAACTCATGATGATACAAATAGAATCGTGGGAACCTTGTAAGTAAATAAATACAGATATATATAAAAGAAATAAATAAAATTATTCTAACTATGACTGATTATTTTCAGTGGATATATGGCTCCAGAGTACGTGAGGCATGGAAAATTCTCAGTCAAGTCTGATGTTTTTAGCTTTGGTGTGTTAGTCCTGGAAATTGTCACTGGTCAAAAAAATAGTTACAATGAAGAGCAAGCACAAGATCTGTTAACCTATGTGAGTCATTATCAAAGTCTTTTTCAATTCTTCTTCTGGGTTAATCTCAAAATCAATAACCATGAAAGCTTTGTCAAAATTTTCAGGCATGGAGAAGTTGGACTCAAGGGACAGCTTCGAATCTGATAGATCCCACTTTGAGGGTTGGTTCCAGAAGCGACATGATGAGATGTATCCACATCGGGTTGCTTTGTGTTCAAGAGAATCCGGCGAGTAGGCCTGCAATGAATTTGGTTGTTCTTATGCTCACAAGCTGCTCTCTATCTCTCCCGATTCCCTCGAAACCTGCATTTTGTTCGCGATTGAACTCCAACATGGATGATTCCAAATCACAAATGTCGGATCACAATGAAAATTATGTTCAAATATCTTTGAATGAGGCTTCAATTTCTGAGCTAGAAGCTCGTTAACACTTTTTCAACTCTCACTTGTTGATATGAAGAGTTAATGATTTTTGTCCTGTAAAGTTCAGATTTTAAGAAGCGAGGACGTCCCTAAGAAAAACAGATTGTACATATAAAATGAATTAAGAAGGATCACAACCAAAATCATAAACAAGTAAATATTATTTGCAACAAGTTCAATAAGCTGTTGTTGGTAAAATAGGTCAGTTTACTCAATCTTCTTGAACGCAGAAATTAATGCCTACGAATCTACTTCTATTCTTCTAACTCATGAATCCAACAAGGAATTGGAGAAGAGGGAAAACCCCTTGTGAAAAATTATTTAAAACCACTTTGTATAAGTAATTGTTATTATTATTCGAAAGAGTTTGTCAAGATTTTTCTTTATAATTGTATTTGATTCTTTGTACTCGATAATATAGTTATTAATGGAGAAAATTTTACATGGGATAATCTCATCGAATCTAGTGTTACAAAAGGGTATTTTCGTTCATCTGCAAAATTTAGATTACATACTTCAACTTGTTTTGATGTGGGTTATTTTAATAGAATCCCCTGCAAACGTGATTATTCTTTAGAAAAAACGTGCTTCTGATTCTGAGACGAACTGAGAAGCAGAGAGCTACACAACCCAGCAGCCCATCAACTTGATCCTTGCGAGTAAGATTGGAATTCTTATTTTCTGGTTTTTATTTTAAAATTTTATGCATATTGGGCTTGGATAATAGATGAGGAAAGGATAGTATTTTATAAAATAATCGTATTATTGTTGATAAGTTATTAGTCAAATATTGACACTCTGATATTTGAATAACCATAATGTCTTGTTATTAGAAGTGGTAGTGGATCATGTCTAGGCTAACTTTAACATGACGTACCATGCTTAGGGGTCAAGTCAAGCCTAGCAACCCACCAAAATTATAAGGCCCGAGGTATAGCATAAGGTCCCTTCAGTCATGCTATCACGAGCCTTTAGTGAACTGACCCACATGCTTTTACAGACCTATAGCATCTCAACTAAAAAATTTTGCCCCTCGAGAAAAAAAAATTACTTAAATTAAGTAATATGTATGTAGAATAAGCAAAATTCATAATTTTTGAAATGCCTTCAAATAAGAAATAACCATAATATCTGCATAATAGTAATCCCATATATCACAAAAAAAGTCTGAAACATTCAAAATGTAAATTGTGTGCATAATATTTTTGAAACAAAAAACAAGCAATAACAAAGATCAAACAAGCAATATAAGACTAATTAGTTGCATGTTTCCATAGCTTAGAGTGTAAAGATATAGTTAGGACATCCCAATGCAACACTTAGATACCGACTGGCCTACAAACATGTGAGAGACTCGATCCTATAATACATATGGAGACCCAAACTGTTCACAGATAGATGTAGAAGTCATCTTATAGTTTTAGTTTTACAAACACACCTAAGAGACATGTTGTTTCATGATAGTTTACATGTGTTTTCATAAAAGTAGATATAACGAGACCATAGAAAAACATTATAACTATAGTATGGTACATTAGCCTACAATAGGATAAGAGTATGTCGTGGTCCAATAATGTGTATAAGAAAAATGAACTACACAGTGTAAACTCATGAGACCAAAAAGTGTTGAATCTTTGTATCTAACCCAACCTGATTAGTATAGCTTTCGTTATGTGCTTCCACCATATAGTTATTATACATACTATGTAGAGAGTCATCATAGATAAGGTATCAATGCATCTTAGATGACATGGTATTGACTAGATTCCTAATCATCACAGTTAAGAAAGCTACAAAGATTCTCCTAATGACGTAGTTACTAGGAATAGCTTAGTGGAAAAGACTTAGTTTAGTCATAGGCCTAGTTGCTCCTACTTAATGAGAGATTTTTCATTCACTCCTTTTTCTTTTTGTAGGTATAAGTAAATGTGATAGATGTAGTGCATAATAACAATATGAATAGTTGTAAGGGTATAGTCAACATTTTATTAGTTTATCAATCTTTTAGTCAGAATCATTTGATCAGTCAATTTATAATTACACACTATATTAATTTTTTTTATTGAGTAAGAGTTCTGTTATGAATGTCTTTTAAGATGTTTTCCATGTACAATTTTAATGAAGGATTTTCAATTTTTTTTTAAGTATTATGTACTTATATAAGCCAAAAGACTTAATCCTATTCAAAACTTTTTTCAATGGCAAAGTCTTATCTATCAGCTTTTTTACATCCCAACACCCACCTTTCAAGTTTATTCCATCCAATTCTATTAAAATTTTTTGTTAATTAGATGTTAAATTATTTATTTACCTTTATTGATAAATTGATAAAAATATCTTAATCAAAACAAAAAAATAAAAAATTATAATAATATTAAAATGTTAAAATAATATTTAAAAATCTTAAAACAATAATTAATAAAATAAATTTTAAAAAACAGTAAAAACATAAAATATGTAAACAAATTTAAAAAGAAAGCAGTCATGCGTCCCGTCTGTTCCTTTCTTCCCTACCACCGTCATAATATGAGTTGAGAGGTTCTACTTTGCTCGGTGTTCGATCTCCATTGGGTGTCTTGCTCCAGTGGATCCGGTTCTTGTGAGTTTGCAAATCATGGATCCGGTTTTGCATCCAGACCGTTTTGAATTCTAATAATACGATACAACACAACCCCAGGAGGCACTGTTAGAATTGAATTTGCAAATTCAATTCTAACATTCTCCCACTTGGTCTTACACTTTATAACATTATCCACTACAACCTTAATGTTTAAATAGAAATTAAAATTGAGCGAATCATAAGTAAGCCATTCAATCACATATGTTATCCTATGATAACGAAACAATTATACAAATTTTCAGAATCGGAAGCGTACCTCCTGCCATGGTAAATTTCTGCGATTCGGAAATAAGCTGCTGTGATTCTTCACCGAGAAGATCGTCCTCGTCAATATTGAAATCCAGTGCTTCCAAAATACGCACTGAAACCTTTGATGGGATGGGTTCTGAATTCAGTGGATTTTGGGGACCAGTTTTCTGTGTTTGTGAATGCTTGAATGTACATGTGTTTCCATCAAACACAAAGTTGACCTTTTATATTAATTGTCAAAAAGACAATTATGCCCTTATAAAGTGTTAGACCATTTTACCCTTATGAGAATATTAAAATTACCTTAATTTGCAAATTCAATTCTAACATTCTCCCACTTGGTCTTACACTTTATAACATTATCCACTACAACCTTAATGTTTAAATAGAAATTAAAATTGTGCGAATCATAGCGGTAGGTCCCTATAAATCAGGTATTACCTTCCATGTATCACAACACAATTCCTCTTTCTAAATAAACTCAAATGTGGATCCAAACTTTATGAATAAACCTCAAATGTTTATTCCTGGTCCTGCATAATGTTTGTTTTCTCTCAACATAAATGTATACAACTCAATGAGAAACAAACCAACAGAGTCAATTACATAAATATGTAAATTACAACTCATAAACATAAATTGTTACGAAGTCCCAAAAGTACAACATGATCTCTGAAAACCTTAGGTGGCATGCCTTTTGTCAGAGAATCAGCAACCATCTGCTCAGTCCGAATGTGTTCTATGAGCACTTCCTTAGCTTTTATGTGCTCTCTGATTGCTAAATACTTAATGTCGATATGTTTGCTTCGACTCCCACTTTTATTGTTTTTAGCAAAGAACACGGCAGCAGAGTTGTCACAGTACAACTTTATTGGCCTCGAAATGGACTCAACGATTTTCAGTCCAGAAATGAAACTTCGTAACCAGATACCCTGTGCAGTAGCCTCAAAACAAGCAACAAACTCAGCTTCCATGGTAGAAGTGGCAACCAAAGATTGTTTTGCACTTCTCCATGAAATGGCTCCCGCGGCTAGGCAAAACACATAACCGGATGTTGATTTACGAGAATCAACGCAACCAGCGAAGTCTGAGTCTGAATATCCAACAACTTCTAGATTGTTAGATCTCCTGTATGTAAGCATCAAATCCTTTGTACCCTGGAGATATCTCATAACTTTCTTTGCAGCTCTCCAGTGATCCAGGCCAGGATTACTCTGAAATCTTCCCAACACCCCAACTGTAAAAGCAATGTCGGGTCGGGTACAAACCTGAGCATACATCAAACTTCCTACCGCCGAAGCGTATGGAATGTTTGCCATTTGTTCCTTTTCAAAATCAAACTTTGGACATTGTTCCAAGGTCAATCTGTCACCCTTCACAATGGGTGCAACACTCGATGAACAGTCTTTCATCCGAAATCTCTCTAGAACTTTATTGATATAGGCTTCCTGAGATAGCCCCAAAACATGATGGGATCTATCCCTATGAATCTTAATGCCAATGACATAAGACGCCTCACCCATATCTTTCATATCAAAGTTTTGAGAGAGAAACTGTTTCACCTCATGTAACAACCCCAAATCATTGGTTGCAAGTAAAATATCATCAACATACAACACAAGGAAGATGATTTTGCTCCCACTAACCTTGTGATATATACATTGATCCATGATGTTTTCAATGAAACCAAATGAAGAAATAACATCATGAAATCTTAAATACCACTGTCGTGAGGCCTGCTTAAGCCCGTATATGGACTTCTTCAACTTGCACACCAAATTCTCACCACTACTTGAAACAAACCCATCAGGTTGTCTCATATATACTTCTTCATGTAGATCCCCATTTAGAAATGCTGTTTTCACATCCATTTGGTGTAAATCAAAATCAAAATGGGCAGTCAATGCCATTATGATGCGGAAGGAATCTTTCTTGGAAACAGGAGAAAAGGTCTCCTTATAATCAATTCCTTCCCTCTGAGTGAACCCTCTGGCAACGAGACGGGCCTTGTATCGCTCAATATTGCCATTGGAATCCATTTTGGTCTTGAAGACCCATTTACAACTTATAGGTTTCTTTCCAATAGGTAATTCAACAAGGTCCCAAACTTGGTTATGTGCCATCGAATCCATTTCATCTTTCATAGCATTATACCACAAATCAGATTTATCACTATCAATGGCTTGTGAAAACGACTCAGGATCATTATCAGTAGTGATGTCATAGTCAGATTCTTGTAGATACACTATATAATCAGTAGGAATTGTCCGATTTTCTAACTCTAGTAGATCTCCTTAAAGTTGGTTCAACAGCCTCTGGTTGAGTCTGTTGCACAACAGGTTGATCCTCTTGAAGAGGATCTTCACCATGATCTTCTAAAGTTATTTCCGGAAGACGTGGCTCAGGTATAGTTGGTTCCTCTATGTTCATTCTTGTTGGACGAACAACCAACAACCTACTTGATGAGGGAGCACCTGTATCAGGGATCGTGTCCCTGGTTCGATCAGAATCCTCAGGGATCAAGTCCCTGAGTCGATCACTCCCACTAACCACGTCATTCTCTAAAAATTTTGCATTCCTTGATTCGACAATCCTACTAGAATGGTTTGGACAATAAAACCTGTATCCCTTGGATTTCTCAGCATATCCAATGAAAAATGCACTTATTGTTCGTGGATCCAATTTCCTCTCATGTGGATTATAAACTCTGACCTCAGCGGGGCAACCCCAAATGCGTAAATGTTTTAAACTCGGTTTCCAACCTTTCCATAACTCAAATGGCGTTCTGGGAACAGCCTTGGTTGGAACTCTGTTTAAAATATACGCTGCTGTTTTAAGAGCTTCAGGCCACAGAGAGTAAGGTAATCTGGAGTTACTCAGCATACTCCTTACCATATCCAACAATGTCCTATTTCTTCTTTCTGCAACACCGTTCTGAGATGGTGTGCCAGGCAAGGTGTATTGAGCAACAATACCTTGCTCCTGAAGAAATTTCGCAAATGGACCAAGTGCTTGTCCAGAACCCGTGTATCTACCATAATATTCACCACCACGGTCAGATCTCACTATTTTTATTTGTTTACCACATTGTTTCTCTACTTCTGCTTTATATATTTTAAAAGCATCCAACGCTTCGTCCTTGTTATGAAGCATGTAGAGATACATAAATCTAGTGTGATCATCAATAAATGTGATGAAATATTTCTGACCAACAGAACTCAAATCAGGGCAACAAATATCAGTATGTATGATTTCTAATATCTCACTACTCCTATTGGCATTTTTCTTTGACTTGTTAGTCTGCTTACCTTTAATGCAGTCTATACAAGTATCGAAATCAGTAAAGTCAAGATTTTCCAGAATATCTGAATTTACCAATCTCTTAATTCTATCAATGGAGATATGACCCAATCTCCTATGCCATAAGAGTGACGAATTCTTATTCATGATACAACGTTTAATACCAGCCGATTCATGTGAAGCTGCCAAACTATATGGAACATTACTCAAATTTAATTTAAACAGACCATCACACAGTGTACCACAACCAATAACATTAGAATTCTTAAACAATTTCATAGAATTTCCAGAAAAGTTAAAGGTGTATCCAAAAGGTACAAGTCGCGAAATAGATATCAAATTCCTAGAAAAACTAGGAATATAAAATGTTCTGTCTAAAATTAAATCATGTCCAGTATCTAGGATCAATCTACATGTTCCAACAGCTTCAACTCGTGAAGGCATCTGATTTCCAGAATAGATGCAGCTTTCACTTTCCAATGGTTTCCTTTGGTTTAGAAAACCCTGTAAGGTATTTGCAACATGGATTGTTGAACCAGAATCAATCCACCAGTCATTATGAGAAATACAGATATTAGATTCATAACAGGCCAAAGATTGGAGATTACCTTTCTTTTCGAGCCAAACCTGCCTTTTAGGACAATCCTTCCTCACATGTCCCTTCTTTTTACAGAAGAAACAACGCAAACCATCCTTTTTGATAACAGTAGCAGGCGCATACATCTTCGCTTTTCCTTTAGATTTCTTGCTTGAAGATGCTTTACTCGATCCAGTAGCCAAATGCACACCCTCAGTCTCCTCCTGTAAGAGCCTCCCCTCCTCTTGAACACACATGGTCAATAACTCATTAATAGACCATTTATCCTTATGTGTGTTATAAGAGATCTTAAATGGGTTATACTGATGAGGCAGAGAGCTAAGGATGTACTGCACCTGGAAGTCATCAGCAATTTCCATCTTTAAGGACCTCAGCTTGCTAAATATGTCCCTCAGCTGCATAATATGCTCACGAACGCCCTTAATGCCCGTGAGCTTCAAAGAAGTAAGTTTATTGATGAGGATAGCTCCTAATGCCTTGTTAGATGTCAAGAATTGAGCTTCAATTGCACTCATCAGCTCCTTGACATTCTCACACTCCAGAATCGAACCACGAATGCTAGTCGTAATGTGAGATTTGATAAACATCATGCTCAATCAGTTGGATCGCTCCCACCGTTCATATAACTTAACTTGAGCCTCACTACTAGCATTTGTCGATGCAGGTGGCTCATCCATACGGAGTGCATAATCAAGGTCCATACACCCTAAATACAATAGAACTTGCTCCTTCCATACAGCATAATTATCACCATTCAACATTGAAACATTATCAGTCATATACATAACATGTCGTTCAACTGTAATTTAAAAAACACAAACATGCTTACAATTAATAAGAGACATATCCCATCAACATTAATGATTAATCTACCAATGCAAATTAATCTGAATTAAACAAGAATCGCATATCATAATATCTCCCTGTGGGCAAAGACATTACATATAATGATTCTTAACAGTAATTGATGAAACTATAAATTAATAATATTCCCTAATGCCTGTGGGCTAATCAAGGAATAAAATTAATTTACATTTCACCCTAATTAATCATGAAATACAATGTTCCCTGTGGGTAAAACATTGCATTAACATGCTTAATTAGAATTTCGATGTCATTACAAACATAATGCATATATTTCAATAATAAAGATGTTGTGGCTACTCTAAATCATCAAAATATACACCGATAAACAGTATTAATGTGAAAAATTAACAAATATGAGCACGTTTCAGTATATAAACCCATAAAAGAACATGAAATTCGATATTCAGAAGCAAAAACGCGCTGCTAAGAAGGTGCACGCGCTTTCACGCACCACCAGAAGAAGCTCACGTGCCTCCACGCGCCGGTCACGCGCTGCCACGCGCCTACGCACGCGCACACGCTCTTCACCCTCCCCGGTCAACGGTCAACGATGTTGATTGGTCAACGGTCAACCTTTGACTGGTCAACAGTCAACAATGTTGACCGGTCAAAGGTCAGACCTAGGTCACGGTTTGGGTTGACCCGAATTGACTGGGTCGGGTTGACCTGATTCGACCCGAAAGCATTGGGTTGGGCTGACCCGATTCGGCCCAATGGGCCAACACATGCATGGAGTTAACTCATCGAGTCAACTCGGTGTTTAACTCACTCAACTCAACAGTCAACTCACCCAAATAAATTTAAAAATAAATTTAATTATAATAAAATATAATATTATTTTATTAAAACTTTATTCCACTGCCGCTTCAAATTCCAATAAACACATGTAAAATTACTGCAGCCATTTATTGTATAAAACAATGCAGCACATGCCTTTAAAAATAAAAAAATTTTAATATACTGCAGCTGATTCAATGCAATGCAGCAGCCGTTTTTTTTTTAATTAAAATTTATTTATACATTTAAACTTCAGCCGCCAACATTCATTCAGCAAACAGTCGTTACATTTTCCAAAAACCAAACAGCAACAATTTTGGGCACGCAAAAGTCGGGTAACCAATTAACAAACCGGGTCAAACAAACGGGTTAAAAAACCTAGCAAACAAAATTCGAATTTCAGCCAAATTGCAGCATATTCCGACCACGATTCCAGCAATTAGGTGAGGGGAAATAATGTAAATGGGCTCGTAAATGAAACCCAACAGCCAAAATTTTCCAACACCACCGTTCGAGCCACCGTTTACGATGGTCAGAACCGAAACACATCAATTCGGGTTCAATTCGTGCTCGAAAAACAAAAATTTTTCACAACCACACTAATTTGATGTTGAATTTCATTTATATGGCATCAATTTCATTCAATCAACATCAAAAGCACAAAAGCCCCAATTTCATCTCAAGAACCCTAATTTTCCAAATCAAAAATTAAGGCAGAAAATTTAGTCCAGGCAGGAAATCTATGGCTCTGATACCAAATGTAAGCCAATCTAGCAAATATGTTATCCTATGATAACAAAATAATTTTACAGATTTTCAGAATTGGAAGCATACCTCCTGCCATGGTTAATTTCTGCGATTCGGAAATAAGCTGCTGTGATTCTTCACCGAGAAGATCGTCCTCGTCAATATTGAAATCCAGTGCTTCTAAAATCCGCACTGAAACCTTTGATGGGATGGGTTCTTAATTCAGTGGATTTTGGAGACCAGTTTCAGTGTTTGTGAATGCTTGAATGTACATGTGTTTCCATCAAACACAAAGTTGGTCTTTTATACTAATTGTCAAAAGACAATTATGCCCTTATAAAGTGTTAGACCATTTTACCCTTATGAGAATATTAAAATTACCTTAATTTGCAAATTCAATTCTAACAAAGAACACATCTCCATCAACCACATATGCGCAATCATTGTTGATAATCTGTGTTATGATATCCTTTATCTGCTCCATATGATCAGACACTCGCGGCTGATGGGTAGGAGGGAGGCACTCTAGATATCCATGTCCACAAGATATTTTTGTAGAGGATTTTCTCCAAGCTCATTTACCCGACGAATTGTCCCGTCATCTACATCTGTGAAGTTCCAAACATGGCCTAAATGTTGTTGGTATTTGTAGAGAATGTCGAAGGAGATAGCGGCACGAGCGTGGCCGAGGTCGCTGAGGTCGTAGGCCGTGACTCCCCATCCGTACATGAGGACCTTTCCAGGGATTTTCGGCACGAAGACCTCCTTCTGCTGCGTCATGGAATTGTACACTTTCAGCTCCATGTTGAAACGACGCCGCTTTCTCCCTCTTCCTTATCTCTGTCCTGAAAATGTCTAGATTTGGAGAAACCCTAAACCTAATAAACTTCAGATTTCTCTTGTAGAGTGTAGTTCTACATATTGCTTCCAGTTGAAATAAAATTTGGGAATATGGGAATTAAAAAGAGTAATGGTTCAATTTTAAAATGTTAAGCATAACTTCAATTTTTTATATATGATAAAATCATTGAATCTTATTATATATAGTCATCTAAATCAACAATATTTTTTGTATTGACAAGACAAACAGTAAATTCAAAAGAAAAATAAGACTCACAACTCAAGATTTATCTGAATATACCTCTAACTTGGTTTTAAAGAAGAAACAATAGTTTTTATACCAGAATATAAGCGGAAACAATAAAACACTTGTACACAATTGTCAATGATATGCCTGAACCATCTGATTAACCTCACGTCAATGTTGTGACAACTGCTCCTTTGATCACCAGACTTCTCTACTCACAGCAAACCAAAGAATAAAGAGGAAACATAACCCTAATCCCCTTTTGCTTCAAAATTTTAGCTAATAACCCAAAACACACTATGTAATTTATACTTCAAAATGCAGATCTTTATTCCAAAACATACCGCATCATTTATATACAATTGGTTTTCACATCTTCGCTCAAATCAAAGATGCAATATTTGATTTGCATAAGAGAACCAACAATTTTAATTATCACAACAAACCAATACAACCTTGCAACAAAAATCTTCCCTTAATGCAAGCTATTGAATTCCAAAATAGCTAAAATAATCCTAGAGAGAGGCGGATAGGATTTTTAAAACTTTTCCTAACTTAAAAACTTTTTCACTTTCAATCCAATTAACATACAAATAAACAATAAATTTATCAAGTCATTCAATCAAGCATATACTCAAACAATATAAAGTATGTAAACAAATTAAAGATAGAGAAGGGAGTTTTCCATTGATTTTTATAGTGGTTCAAAGCTTCTTCACAAGTCTTCTACATCCACTCCTTCAAGTAACCCCGTTTAAAATTTTTTTTCATTATCTTCAATATACCTAGAAGATATAATAATTTTGATGTAAGAAATTTCACCCTCCACACTAGTTCTGACAAAAATGATTGCGCGATTTACAATAATTTCACGGGATTTTGCTTAGTAACTAGTTTCATAGGATTGCGTCCTAAGTAGTTGAAAAACAAATACAAGAAAGAAAATGTGTCTTAAAGGTTGATACAAATATGAAGTATAAGTATTTCTCTCAAATGAATATGAATGAAAATTAGTGAGAGAAAGTAAAGAAAAATTAGAGAATGAAAAAGTAGAAGTGTAAGGCTTGAATCTCCCTAACCCTTCTTCCTTCAAATTAGTTGGTTTATATAGGATTTAGAGAAAATGGTCGTTGTTGCTAATTTGAGAGCCGTTGGAATAAATATGAGCAGACACATGGTCATGATCTTGATAATGAATGCAGTCTAACGGTCAAATTCTCTATATTACAACAACCCAGTACCGGCATATGCTCTACATACATGGTTGTGTATCTTCATATCTTCAATGTTTTATACTTCTAAAAGGCTACACGGTCTTACACACGATACCCCTCATGATCACCACACGATCAATAATTTTTCTTTGCATGGGTATATGAACTTTTCTACATGGGTGTGCTTCCAATGTTGATTGTATGATACCTACACGAGAGGCCTTGGCAATGAGTATTTTATTTCTGTGATGCATGATCGTGCATTTGAAAGTTACATGGTCATGTGTCCTTATATCTTGTTATACGAATGTTTGCACGACCAATCGATTCTTGTATTCTCTTTATATGACATACACTGTTGTGCAACCAAGACATACACGATCGTATGCTTGATCAAATTTGCAATACATTAACGTTTTGTCCTCTTTGTCATGGATTAGTACATGCAAGGACAACTTAGGTATTTTAATAAAGTTTTTCACCAAATCAAAACTTACAAGGGTCCAACAATTTTCCCCTTCTTGATTGATAACAAAACTTATATTAAAATGCAATTTATGCACATAATTTAACATCATAAAAAAAAAATTTATAAACAAAATTCAATACAAAACAAATTTCAACATATTCATTTTAACATGCCTATATACCCTCCTCTGTTTTGTTATAAATAAAAGAAGTATATTAAAAATTTTTCTTTTAGCAGAAAGAAAATTTTCAACCCCTTGTTTAAATAGTTTATCATTTTAAGCATACCATGAAAATTCTTCCACTTTAAAAAAAAATTTCTCCCTCTTTCAAACATAATTTTAACTCCCTCTATCTCAAATAAAAAAAAAAAAAAAAGAAACTCCCCCTAATTTAAATATTTCCAAAGTACAAACAAAGAGCATTCAATAATAATATCTCCTCCTAATTTATAGGGATAAATGCAATTAAATCAATATTTTTATGCACAAAGTATGATTTTTAAAACTATTTCAGAGAGATGTTTGTAGAAAAAACTTTTCTAAATGAAAATTTTGGAAAATTCTATAGAATATATCAAGCATGGTTGTGTATATTATGTGTATGATTGTTTATGTCTGATTATAAAATATGCACGATTGTGTGACATTTAAGCACAATGTTATGATTGGGAAAATTGCAAGCACGATAATGTATATCCTTCAAATCCAAAAAACTATAAAAAAGTGTAGTTTAAAATGCAAGGGAACTTTTGATATCAATTTCAAAGCATCTAAAAATAATTGAAATTCATTCTAAAGCATTCATATCAATTTAAAATATTGGTCAAACATAACTAACACCACTGGCACATGTTAAACATATTTGAAACCATTTTAATGCAATTTTGGGGAATTGGGAAAATATAAAAGCATTTTATGGACAAAGTTGATCAAAACAATACAATTACGTCATATTTGCACAATTTGATCATGAGGGACCAACAATATACGAATTCAATCATTTGATACCAAAAAAATCAAATTTAAATCCTTTTGACATGAATTCCAACAAATTACATGTTGTAACATAAACATACATACATATAACTTACTTGCATCAATTATAATCTAATCATTCAATCATAGCAAATACTAATATACTCAAATTGAATTAATCAATTCTATTACGTACTTTTATGCCTAAGTGATTTGAAGTTCCATTATTTTCAATCAAATTTTTATTTTATAATGAAGTACACAAATTATATGTATATTATCTCTATACTATATCAACAACTCAACCAAACCAAACCTTCTGTAGACTTTGACCCAGAAACTATTTTTTTGCTTGCCTTATTTACTGTAGGAAAAAAAATGAAACCTTTCGATGGTTCCTTCTAACCTAGTATTAGGAAAATATATTTTAACATTGAATGATTAGAATGAAAAAAACCTTCCAACAACTAATTACAAATAAATAAATATATTGACACAAGCAAATGTTGTTTAAATTAAAGATTATTAGTTTGTTTCATCCCTTAACATGCCACATGTACTGGAATAAAACTTTACAAAAAATCTAACAGCTGTTTGTTAATAAACATGAATTTTTAGTCCTCCTATTTATAGATGAATTAAAAATGATTGCATTTCTATGTTAGTTGGGCTTACTCCATACACATGCTTACTCCAAATACTTGGCTGATAATTTGTTAATTGACGTGCAACCAAGTTATGTTTCACTTATTCAAGAAAAAGCCAATGATTTCGGTCAAATCCTATGAATTGATTTAAAGATTCAACTTCATTAATTCTATTATATTTTATGCTTATACAAAATATTAGAGGAATTGATTTGATTGATAAACTTAGATGTCAAAACTCAAACAAAGAAAGAATGAAACTGTAATAGCTCAAGGGTAGAACTATCCTTTTAGGTTTTGAGATCAAGGGTAAAAGAGAGATTCTTGATCAAAAAAGGTTTTGAGCTGGTTGAGGGGTTGAAAAGTCATTTATAAGCTATATGTGACTTATCCATGGGTATTCTTGGGAGAATATTCCATGTATGACACGAAAAGAGGAAATTGAGATTTCTATAAGACACACAACTGCGCACATGGTCATGCGTCGCATGTTTTAGCCATATATACTTATTTTATTTTCGGTCGTGTTGTTCCTAACTTTTACCATTTTCTTCTCCTTCTTCTTCCCGTGTTTCAGTGAACCTTAGGGCAATTGAGAAAGACCAACGAGTAGCTTAGCTTTAGATTAGAGATCCAAAGACTCATAAAGAGAGACATCCAAAAGCCATGGCTAGAGGTAAATGTTCCCTTACCTCTTTCACCTTGTTTTAAAGTGTGTTTCTTCTTTTGGTTGAGTTTTGAAATTATTACTTGCTTCTTGGATGCTTGCTTGAGTTGTGAAACATGTGGATGATGATTTATTAGCTATTTGAGTGGCTGATTCTATGATTATATATTTATTTCTTTGTATACATGTGTTTTATGCTTTATTTATGAGATGTGGTATGATTGAAATGAGATTTGGATGAAGATATATGTGCTGGCAGTAGCCTTGAGTGTGTATTGATAATTAATTGAAGTTGGAAGAGTTTGGAAGATAGTTGGTTAGGATTTTTACGTTTTCAGACAGTATCTGTAGACATTGAATGGAGTACATGATTGTGCACCTGTGGGTGCATACCCATGTGGCCTCATTTCTGCATGAGCATAGTCTTACATGACACCCATGTGTGCTTAGAAAACCTAGACACACGCTCATGTGACAAATGTACATGCCTGTGTGTTCATTCCTAATATCACACATTCGTGTAAACAAGACACGTAAGTATTGGATGGTAGCTACATGCCTTTGTAAGTGTGGGACATGACCTTGTGCCTTGAATGCACGCTTGTATGTTCACACTGCATGCCAGTGTGGCCAGCTAAAGTTTCATAAATTCATTTCAGAAGCTAGCACAATCGAAAACACAACCAACACATGGTCTTGTGTGTTTACCCACACACGCGTGCGCTCAGAGACACACGTCCGTACACCTTAAGAAAAGTACAAAAACACCTTAACAACAAATGTAAGCCATTTTAAGCCATTTCTAAGCTTATAGAACTTAATTATAACAAGATATAACAGTATATCATGCATGATCAGCAGCATAGATCAAGACATGCCATATTAGAGTTTTCAGAAACGAATCTAGGGATCCAATAACATGTTTTTAAAGTATAGATATATGATATTTCAAACATTAGTTAATGGTAAATATGAGGAGGTGCATGTGAGTTCACATACCTATTAGAGAGAAAAACTAGTGTCTGCTAGAGAGGATATGGTCATTGACCAAACTCGTTAGAAAGAGTGCTGGTTGTGTATCAGTAGATTTCAGTATGATTGAACTCACAAGACCAAGGTGTTGAATCCCTGTTTTCATTAGTTTAGCCAACATAGTAAATATTTTCAGATACAATACTTTCTGATTCAGTTTTTAGCATATATTATATGTATATATTTAGGATCTTCGGATCGTAACTTTTATATCAGAAAGAGTTTTCAAAAAATCATGCCCAAGAGTAAGCCTTATAATTATCTAGTATTGACATGACATCAGAGCATGCATATCATGTCATATATAGCATTTCATGAGAAATAGAGCAGAACAACACAATGAATTATACAGAAAATAGATGCACTTCATAATGTAAAGAGACTATTGAAATAAGAGCACAGTAAAGCAGAATTGATGCGACCAGTCACATAATTAACTAAACTTGACACCTGTTTGTGTTAGAGATAGGAAACGCTTGTTAAGTGATTTTATTACTTACCTCTTCTTTCTTGTTTCCTTCTTGCAAGTCAGTAATATTAGAAAGCTGAGTGGGAGCGAGACAACTATCAGATTTTAGGGATACGGCTTGGTAGCAGATAGCATATGTATAGCTCGCATGCTTTTATTTAGTTTTACTCATGTATATATGTATATTATACTGTAAATACATATTATATGAATAGTCTACTTTATAATTAACTTGGGGATTTTAAATCATGTTCAGTATTTTCTGTTTACTATTATAGTAATTATATTTATAACTTCTACACGTAAAGATTTTATTCAACAGCAGTTTTTACTGTAGGGATTCCCGCTGTAAGTAATATTATAATAATATTATTAATATAAATAGTAGTCTATAGTGGTTTATGGTGGGGTCATTACAAAAACAAAGATGTAGATATCTTTGGCAACATATAATAAACAAAAAATGAAAAAGAATAAAAAATATAGTAGATAAAGGGAAGATGTTACACACCTAAGAAAAAAACCTAAAAAGATAAGTGCAAATTGTTGAGCCCTTGATTAGTGTCTCAAAGGAAGACTACAAGGTTGTTCAAAGAAAAAATTTTGGACAAATACAAATTGATGGTTTACTTATGAGTTTTAATTTAGGAAGGCAAAAAAATATCTTGTAGTGGCAATTCAAATAAATGACACAATACATATTAAACTGTTTTACTTACCAACTTTTTAAAGGCTTTTAACATAACTACCATAACAAAAATGCTACTAAATATTCCTTTAGCATCAATATTATGAATGCTACAATTTAATAATTTTTTGACTTACCATAATTTTTAGTATTTTTAATTAAATGCCATATGAAATACTAATAAATATTACAATAGTGTTCATTAGTATAAAGGACACTATACGATTTTTATTTTTTCTGACTTTCCATAATTTTTAGTGGTATTTAATTCAATACCATAAAAAGTGCCACTAATTAACAGTACAGTTTGGACTTATCATATGATGAACTAATTTAGGATTTCCTTACCCTAAACTTGGTGGAGTTTAATGAAGTAAAATGATTTTTAATAAGGTTTGGTTTAAGAATAATAATCCTAATATATATAAATATATTATTCTCTTGTATGAATTTAAAAATAGATTAATAAACACACTCATTAAACGAGATATATGATAATATATTAAAATAATATTAACTTTGTTGAATGTAGCTAGATTTTGAGTGAACAAGGACAAATCACGTAATATATAATTGTTTATTTTATTAATATCATACCCAATTTCTAACTTGTTTTTTAGATGCCTATTATATGAATTTTTTCTCCTAAATTAGATTCTAGTTCTATCATTGTTTTTTTTTTCTTTGGTTAGATTTGTAGACAGAATTTCTTTGTCAAAAGTTTATTGCTGTTTCCATGGATGGGTACTGATTCTATCCAGGTTTAATTATTATTATTATAAATTCGTAAACGTGGATGCATATGAGCTGAATTCTAAACACTCAAATTCACTTCTATTATAAGGTAGAAAGTTAAACAATGACTTTGTGGTCATGCAATATAATTTTTGAACTTCGAAATCATGTGATATCTTAATTCTTCTATGGGGGGCCAGCCAATGAGAAGAATGAGTTATTCTTCTTTTCCGTTATAGCAGATATTTAACGGTGTTAAGGGGACGACGTCGTTTTCGGTTCCTGAATTTTTAATGCTGCAGCTCAAAACAAAAATGCGAAGGAGTGAGTTTCTCGAAGGTTTTGAGCACTAAGGGCTTTCATTTTTCTCTGCTTCACAGGCAAGTCAGTGGAGAGAAAGGTTCATCAAGTTAGCTGAGTCTGGATCGTCGATAGCTGTTTGATTAAATGGCGGTTACAAAGGAGTGGCAAGCATTAATTTGCCAGCTGGATTAAGAGACAAGTGACTGGCAGTGAAGTTTTGTTTTTTTTTTCAATTAGTATGAATAGATTGTTTCTTTGTTTTGTTAAAAAAAAGTACATTCAGTTCTCGTAAAATCTTGAAAACTGAACACCTAAGTCCTAAAGTTTATTGTTTGAAAAAAAATTTTGAGGTATTATTCAGAGATTGTTGTTGTCAATCTGTTTCTTGAGTTGATTTTTATTAAAAGATTGCATATTTTCAACGAAGCATGCCATTTTGTCAAGTTGATGATGAAGTTCAACTCTTTTATTTTGTCATTAAGTGTTATAGGAAGTTTCCATTAAGCTAACCAAGATCTCCCAAAGTTTTGAATTGGTCGCTGTGCGCGGTGTATTGCGTACTTCTTTGAAAATTGGGCGACACACTTTTTCAAGCTCACATTGATTTGCGAATGTGAGAAGGCTTGATCAATGATCGATGGTCAAGTCTTAGAACAATTGTTTTTTATGGTTGTTTTATATGTAAGAAACAAAGAGGGCCTATCACAAATATGGCAGACAAGAGAACATAGAAATGGCATAAAGTCATTCACCGAAAGGGACCAAATTCTGCATATTTTCTAACCTTCAAAAAATGTCGTAATAAAGTCGTCAACATCTCAATGAATCTCAATAAATCATACAGTAATTATATGTTATATTAAAATTAGGATTAAATTTAATTCCGATTTTTTGAACGAAAATTTGAATTTAGTTTGAACAAATTAAATTAAATTAAAAATTGGGTTCATATTAAAAAAATCAATCAAATTCAAACTAATCTCAGTACTTAAATTCCAAACAGTTTACATCAAATATAAGATAGAGTTGTCAATTTTGAATTGACTCCTTTAGTTTTTAATTAATTTTAAATTTAATCTTGTTTGAACTCCGACACATCAAATCCAGCCCCTATTAAAACACTTTTCAAGCTAAAATTGATTTTCGCATTAGATATGGATGAATTATGATCCTAGACATAATTCATAGTAACACAAGAATACACCATACTAGCGGTCCAACAATGATATTGAATTGGTGGCATGGAATATGTGATTGTGACATGTCGTTTCTAGGAGTGTGCTTCATTACAAGCACCACGTTGCCGTTTTCAGTGGCTTCAATTGGTCAACTATCTAATCAGACTGAATTGTGCACACAAAGACAATTTCGTTCTGTTGTTTCTCGATTTGAAATGTAAGTCAGTGATCCAATTGTCAAACTGAATCTTTCATTGTTAGTCCAGTACCTTTTCCTATCCATAAAAACTTGCAGCTGCAGGCAATTTAACACCAATTCTGATCAAATAAATTGAATAATTAGTGCATTAGACTAGCCTGATGCTTTGTTTATAGCTGCGCACAAATATTTTCAATCAACCAATAACAATTAAAGGTTTAAGTATCTTTAGAAACACTGAATAATCTTCAATATTCCAAACTTCACGTGAACTGAGTGCCTCTGTCATGAAATGCAACGTAAAAACCCTTGAATCATGACGGTAGAGGTAGAAAGAATTCACAGAAAAGATTCAGTCACTTTCCGATTCTCTCTCAATTTTTATATCAAAGCTGCTTTTGAATGAAATGTTATTGTACCCAAAAGACAAAAGAAAGATAACAAAAATACTGCTTTGGGTCAATGTTTCGGGTCTGGGGGTTAAAATTAAGGTTAAGAGCTCGTCCAATTTAATTTGAAGAATGCATGCAATAGCACAGTTGAATATTCTGCAATGAGAAGTTTGTTTATTAGATGTCGTACCACATCTTTGATTTGAAGAATGCAAGAATATTCTGCAATGAGAAGTTTGTTTATTAAATGTCCACATCTTGTCAAGAAAGTGAGAATTGACAAAACTGAAAAACAGTCAGCAGATCAGCATGTGCCGACAATAATAAAGCTACAACTTCCTCAAATTTTGTGATTTAATTGCTATCTTAGCATTCTGGAATTGAAAATGACAACTATAATCAAAACCAGTATAAATATCACCTGAAACCACGAAATAGAAGAAAGAACAAAAAAATATCCTTTTGTACAATGAAGCATATATTCTCTAAGCCACTGACACAAACAGATGTGCAATCGAGGTCAGTTAATCATCCATTTGCTGCTATTCTTTTATTTTTCATTCAATAGAATATAAGAAAAAGTTTGATCCTTTCAACGAAAATTCATCAAGTTCTATTCTGGTTTTGATCTACAATTTCTTAAGTTTCACAATTTAATTTCACTGAGTTCAATTTGTTGATCTTATCAATAACTGATTCAATTCTTTAGTATTTATTTTCTGAAAAACATAATATATAACTTACATATCGATTTATTCCACTTGGTATTACTATTAACTTCAACTCATTGATTATTGTGGAACGTAAAAGTATTTTGATGGGTTATACACAAATCATCCAACACTTGAAGGACTAAACGTATGATCAAGAAAAAAGATACCCATATATAAATTGATTCTTCCCATTTTTTCACTTGCATTTTTTGCAGCTCTCTCGCTCTTCTAACTTCATGTAAATATTAACTTTTAAATTTTAAACCCATACGCATGAAGACACAATTAAAAGCATGGTTATTTGTATCCTATGATGCAGAATACATATTCTATGATATGATACAATGTAAGTTAAAATTAATATCAAGTCAGTATAATATGGTGGATGTAATATATGACATGATACGTATTGTAGATATATTATATATTATTAATAGGGTTCAATAAGCTTTCTTAGAGAAATTATGATTGTGATAAAAATGTGTTTAAAAAATTTTAAATTTTTAAGAATTGTTTTTGATATTTTAATGATAACATGACAATTAGATTTATTATATTAAATTATTTTTTAAATGATATAGCTTATTGATACCATACAAGATAGAGAAAATTAGGTTCTCTAGGTATTGTACTATACACAATTTTGATTACTATGATTAAAAGTACCTAAATCCCCCATAATTTTTAACCTCACCCTATTTGTCCGATCAAAGGTTAGCCTTCTAATCTAGAAAGTTTAGTGTTTCTTCATCTCACCAAAATCTAGAAATCTTGTATGTATTTCTAACAATATAAATAATCCATCCAATTAGAATGAAAAAAAATATATTAATTTTTTTTATTGTTTAAATTTGTGTATTTCACATGAGATTTTGTATATAAGCTTCGGAGTTAACAGAAAACGACAATTAAGGTTAAGGAATTTCAGAGATTTATTTGTTAGGTTAGATATGATAATAAAATTACATTTAAATAAATTATTGATTATAAAAGTTTATTTTTTTAAGAATTTGTCATTTAATAAAACCCTCTCGAAATATGGTCATTTCAATTAGCAACATATATTTTTTACGTTGTGATTTGTTTCGTATATCCTCGACTAATGTTTGTTTGTAAATATTTCAACTTTAAATGTGACTCATTCTAATTTTAAACCTTGGCCATATATAGGTTAGCAATTCCAAATGAATACTTGGAGGAATTCGGCGAAATACGTGCAGGGCATCACACAATAAATTTTTCTGCCCTAGACTTGGAAGGTCAGTCATGGGATTTTTGTCTCTCCACCCGAAGAACAGGTAAATACACAAAACCCGTTCTCAATAAAAAAGGTTGGCTTGCATTTGTGAAAGACAAGGGTCTAAAGGAAGGTGATATGATAACTTTCTCAAGGGAAGCAGATGATGCCAATGGAGTGGTATTTAGAATCAAAGCACGTAGGACAATATTACGGCTATTGGGTACAAATATTGAACAGGATGTGTAGTATACCCTGATGATCAATTGCCAACGAAAGCCTAGAAATTTCTTAACAATATATGAGTTCCGGATTGATTTGGTTTATGTTTATGTGGTTTTAAATGTGTGTGAGTGTGTTTTTTCTTTTTTTATGTATTCTGCAAACAGGAGCTTGACTTAGTTCCCTTTGGTTTGCATAAATAAAGTTGTAGAACGACGTTTTTATATTCGGATTGGATAATGATACGGTGAAAGGATCAATTCAGGTCAATCAACTATTGGGCCAGTTAACGTTGGGTTACTGTATCAAAAAAATATTGGGCATGTTCCAATTCGGGTTTGAAAACCATGGTGTAGAGTATTGTGTGTGGTACTTCTGCGCTTGTAAAACAGAACTGTTTACTAGGAAAAGTGTTTGTATTAAGTTTGATCGCGTTTTGTTTGATTGAGTGTGGTGTTTACATATATATTCATATAGCCTTTCAGCTTTCTTCCGTCTAAATGATTGGAACTGGACTAACATGCAGACCTAAATCTATTAAATATTATATGAGCAACGATTATAAAAACTGGCTGCACAGAATTTGGTTGTCACCCAAGTAATTACCATTTTCTCTCATATATACCATTAATTATGTAATCTCTCAATTAATTTGTTGAACAATGGTAGTTTTACATTTTTTTTTGTTGATTCATTTAGCAAAGGGAATATTATTGGAGGGGGGTTTAAATAAAATTTTTGTATTTCTACGAATTATTAAACCTACAATAAGATTCATTAGACAGGTATAGATATAAAGTTTCTGCTCAATTGCTTTTTTGAGATGCCAGAACCAGTAAAGTAAGACCCCATACGCAAAGTCGCAGCTTCACCAGGTCTTAGCAAAATGTTACAACATAAGTTGACATGAATATATGTATATGTATATCCTTAATCAGTCGGTGATTTAAGCTGTACCAGTCAGGACTCACATAATTAACTGGGGCTGGTATAAAAGCTGTCCAAGGTTCATCATCAAGCTTTTTGTCCTTCTGCAGTTGCTGCTATTGTGGCGGGCTTTTGTTCTTTCTGAGCTGGAGGTGCTTCTGGTTCTGGTTCAACTGGGACACAAGGTCTCCAGATTGTTTCCTTGCCAATATCCAAGAGTGCAATGCCCTTTGTAGTCAAATCAGCCCTGTTGTAATCACTCTTGGAGAACGCTATTTTTCCTAGCAGTTGCTCTGTCCTCAATCAGGCGTAACACATCGTCTTCAACTAGTCCTGCTCTCTTCAATGCCTTGTCTTCTAACTGCTGCAAAACCTTAGAGTAAGTTCCACGCAGCAGCAATCCCAGAATACCAAGGACTTACTTAATGTCTCCCTTTACTTCAACAAAGGGACTATAACATGGACAACTGTTGTTTCTTGGGTTGCTTCTTCTTGAACAAGTTCAACGAACTACTTATGAATTTCAATGCATCTTGGAAGGTGCCATTCAATATAGGTGATGTATTCTAGTCATCTGACATTTTACTGTGGAAATCACTACGTACCTTACTGATGCAATCTTCAGCAGCTTGAGTAATATGAGAGCTACTTTGCCATCTTTCTTCTCTATGTCATCCTCGAGGCTTCCTTCTCGAGCTGCTGATGAAGCAACTTCACAATCTAGCACTGTCTGATATGTATAAATTACAGCATCAGCTGAGCTCTCCAATTGCAGGACTGTGTAATTTATGTTGAAGTAATGACTCAAAATTGATAGATTGCTGCGTTTGTTAGTTGTGGTCCTAATTTTCGATCTTTTAGTTAAAGTTGCTCTTAGTGCCTACTATCTATTTGAGAAAATGATTGCTAGAAGTGGTTCCTTAATTTGCTGATAATGGTTAGAGATTTTTTAGCATTGTTAATTGCATGTAAGCCTATATAAGTTGTATTTTAGTTCTGAATAAAAATATCTACAATATTTATTTTATTCAAATAATTCTATAATTCTATCCTTGTCCTTAATTTATTTTGCACCTGCTGAATCTTCAACTGCTCTTGCTTCTTCTTCCTTTTTTGTTTTGTTGTTCCTTATATTGAACAGGTCTTCTAAATTTTCAACAATAAGTGGTATCAGAGCAAAGGTTTGTTCAACATGGCAGCGAATAGGAATTCTGTCAGCATGTCCCAACCCATGATTCCTATTTTCAGAGAGAATTATGAGTTCTAGAGCATTAAGATGAAGACCTTGTTCAAGTCTCAAGATTTGTGGGAACTGGTGGAGCAAGGGTTTGTTGATCCAAATAAAGAAGGAAGGTTGAGAGAGAACAAAAAGAAGGACTCCAAGGCATTGTTCTTTATTCAACAAGCTATCCATGAGTTTGTGTTCTCTTGAATTGTTGCAACAACTACATCAAAGCAAGCTTGGTCATTCCTACAGAAGGAGTTTCAAGGGTCATCAAAGGTAATTGTTGTGAAACTTCAAACTCTCCGACGTGAGTTTGAGACCTTGTTTATGAATAATAGTGAATCTATTCAAGATTTTCTATCAAGAGTTTCTGTAATTGTGAGTCAAATGAGGTCTTTTGGAGAGGATATTAGTGATCCAACTATTGTTGCAAAAGTTTTGAGGAGTTTAACTCCAAAGTTTGATCATGTTGTTGCTGCTATCGATGAATCTAAAGATCTGTCTGTGTTTTCCTTTGATGATCTAATGGCCTCCTTACAAGCACATGAAGCAAGGTTGAACAGGTCTTACGGCAAGGGTGAAGAAAAGGCTTTTCAGGTGAAGGGGGAGTCATCCAACCAGCCAAAGAAAGGTATTGGAAAAAGTCAAGGCAAAAGTGGATCTTGTGGTAGAGTTGGTTCTCGTGGGTGAAGTAGCATGCATTCTGAAAAGCAAACAGTTTCCTAACCTTTTGAGGAGTAGAAAAACTACAAGCGTAATGTCCAATGCCATTATTGCAAGTGGTATGGGCATGTGAAGGCTGACTGTTGGAAAAGGGAGAAACAAGCTAGCCATGTGGAAAAACCTAAAAAGGAAAGCTTGTTTATGACTCATTATGGTGAAACAAGTGTTGCAACTGATATTTGGCTCCTTGACAGCAGTTGTTCTAACCATATGACTGGAACAAAGTCCTTATTTTGATTCATACAAGTTGACAGTGAAGCTTGGTGATGGTAAACCAATTCAAGTTAAAGGCAAAGGAACAATAACCTTGCAAAGTAACAGTGGTAAAGTAAAACTTCTCTGTGATGTTTTCTTTATTCCTAGCCTGTCACATAATTTGTTGAGTGTTGGACAGTTGATGGCTAGTGGTTACTCAATCTTGTTTGATGGTGATGCATATGTTATTAAAGATAAAAAATCAGGTTTGGTTATTGTGAATGTGTCTATCGCAGAAAATAAGATGTTTCCTCTTGAAATCTCTAATGTTAATCATCATGCTCTTATTGCTAGTAAGAAAAATGAGTCTAAAATATGGCATATGAGGTATGGGCATTTAAATGTCAAGGGTTTGAAGTTTTTGAGTGAAAACGAAATGGTACATGGGCTGCCTAAAATTGATTCACTTGAATTGTGTGAGGGTTGTATATTTGGCAAACAAAGCAAGCTTCCATTTCCTATAGGCAAGTCTTTAAGGGCATCTAAAACTCTTGAATTAGTGCATGCTAACTTGTGTGGGCCAATGAGAACTGAATCTTTTCGTGGTAGTTGATATTTTCTCCTTTTTACTGATGATTATAGCCGCATGAGCTGGGTTTATTTTCAGTAATTGAAGTCAGAAACTTTTGACAACTTTAGGAAGTTTAAGGCTTATGTTGAAAAGCAAAGTGGCACACTAATAAAGGTACTTCAGACAGATAGAGGTGGTGAAGAAAATTGTATTCACAAGGAATTAACAACACCATACACACTTGAGCAAAACGGTGTGGCTAAACGTAAGAATCGCACAGTTGTGGAAATGGCAAGAAATATGTTGAAAGCCAAAGGCCTTCCAATTGATTTTTGGGCAGAAGTAGTTGCCACAACAATTTATCTTCTCAATTTATCACCAACAAGAGCAATCCCAAACCAGATCCCTTATAAAGCTTGGAATGGTTTCAAACCTTGGGTAAGCCACTTACGTGTTTTTGGTTGTATTGCTTATGCTTTGGTTAATTCTAAAACTTGTAGTAAATTTGATGAAAAATCATTAAAATGTATCTTTGTTGGCTATGGTACACAATCCAAAGCATATAGACTATATGACCCTGTGAGTGGCAAAGTAATTGTAAGCAGGAATGTGGTGTTCGATAAGGAAGGAGGCTAGAATTGGCACAGCGATGGAGAGACAATAGAAACTAAGATTCCTATACACTTTGAGACTTTAACTAGAGCTAGTAATGATATTCCAGCAGCCATATCTGACTTTTCTCAGCAATCAACACCAACAACCAGCCCGCAAAGACTCTCTAGTAGCATATCTACTCATTCTATTTCAAAAAGTTCCTCTAAAGAAACTCCTCTAAGAAAGTTTAGAACATTAAGGGAGATATATACTGACACACAAGCCTTATTTGTTGCAGAGCCAACTAATTTTAAGGAAATAGTTAAAAAAGAAGAATGGATTAAAGCAATGAAGAAAGAGTTAGTTGCAATCAATAAGAATGAGACATGGGAATTAGTGGACTTACCTGAAGGAAAAAATGCTATCAAACTAAAGTGGGTATTCAAGACCAAGTATTATGCTGATGGGAGTATTAAAAGAAATAAAGCAAGGTTAGTTGTAAAGGGATATGAGCAGACATATGGTGTGGACTATAGAGATACATTCTTCCCTATTACAAGGTTTGAAACTGTAAGAACTTTCTTAGCTCTTGCTACTCATTTGAAGTTGTTTGTGTTTCAGTTTGATGTCAAGACTACTTTTTTGAATGGAGAGCTTTTAAAGGAAATGTATGTTTCTCAACCCAAAGGATTCATTGTGAATGGCAAGGAGGATAAAGTTTATGGGTTGAAGAAGGCTCTTTATAGGTTAAAGCAAGCACCAAAAGCTTGGTACAGTAAAATAAATGCTTATTTTTGTTCAAATGGGTTTATGAGAAGTGACAATGAACCTACACTCTACTTGAAAAGGCAAGGTACTGATTTCCTATACTTTGCCCTTATGTTGATGACATAATTTATATAGGTACATCAAGTGTATTGATTGATGATTTCAAGTTTGGTATGATGTCAAAGTTTGGAATGACAGATTTAGGTTTATTGCATTATTTTCTTAGTCTTGACGTGTTAAAAAAGGAGGATGGTATTTTTGTTTCTCAAATGAAATATGTTACTGATTTGCTTAAAAGGTTTAATATGTTAAATTGTAAAGAAGTAGCTACACCCATGAACTTGAATGAGAAGTTACAGGTTGAAGATGGTACTAGCATGATATATGCCAAGTACTTCAGAAGCTTGGTGGGCGGTTTGATTTATTTGACTCACACACGACCTGACATTACATTCTCAGTCGATATTGTTTCTCGGTTTATGCACAATCCTTCAAAGCATCATCTTGGAGTAGCAAAGCAAATCTTATGTTATGTGGTTGGAATAATTGATTATAGGATTTGGTATGCTGCTAGTTCTATCTTTCGGTTACAGGGTTTTTCATATAGCGATTGGGCAAGTTCTTTGGAGGATAGAAAAAGCATTTCAGGCAGCATTTTTCACCTTGGGTCTAGAGCCATTACTTGGAGTTCTAAGAAGCAAGCAACCACAACATTATCATCCTTTAAGGTTGAATATGCTGCTGCAACTTCAGCAGCTTGTCAAGCTGTGTGGCTCAGACGTTTACTTGTTGATTTTGGCCAAGAACAAAAAGGTGCAACTGAGATTTTTTATGACAACAAAGCTACAATTGCAATGAGTGAGAATCCAACATTTCATGGAAGAATGAAACACATTGACATTCGAATACATTTATCGTGACTTGGTAGTTAAAGGTCAGGTTCAATTAAAGTATTGCAACACTAATGAACAAGTGGCAAATATCTTCACAAAATCACTTCCTCATAAGAAACAAGTCTATTTCAAAACAAAGCTTGAAGTGTGCAATTTTGAATAAAGGGGGAGTGTTGAAGTAATGACTCAAAATTGATAGATTGCTGCTGTGTTTGTTAGTTATGGTCATAATTTTCTGTATTTTAGTTAAAGTTGCTCTTAGTGCCCACTATCTGTTTGAGAAAATGACTATTAGAAGTGGTTCCTTAATTTGCTGATAATGGTTGAGATTTTTTAGCATTGTTAATTGCATGTAAGCCTATATAAGTTGTATTTCAAGTCTGAATCAAAATATCTGCAATATTTATTTTATTCAAATAATTATATAATTCTATCCTTGACCCTAATTTATTTTGCACCTGCTGAAACTTCAACTGCTCTTGCTTCTTCTTCCTTCTCTGTTTTGTTGTTCCTCATATTGAACAGGTCTTCTAAATTTTCAACAATTTAGAGGTGAACACTAGCGTGCACTTATAAAGAAGTGTCTCAAGGCCAGTGGATGGTATCGCTCAGTGATATGGCGAATTGTGAAGAAATTGCCCAATGATTTTGACATTTTCTCATTGTTATTAGTTACATGCCCATTATGCATTCAGTAGCCCATATTACTCTTTTGGCATGCAGCACAAATCTGGGCAATCTCATTATCATGATGCAGGAAAATCAAATCAATTCCACCACCATGAATATCAAACTTGAAGGTCAGATAATGAGCACTCATTGCACTGCATTCTATGTGCCACCCTGATCTTCCAGGAACCCAAGGGCAGTCCCAACTTGGTTCACCAGGTTTTACAGCCTTCCGAAGTGCAAAGTCAACAGGATTACGTTTCATAGATTCAACAGCTGCAAGCTCACCAACTCTGTTGTGTTCCGGCTTTTGTCCCCACAACTGACCATAATTTGGAGATTTATCAATAGCAAAGAACACATCTCCATCAACCACTGATAATCTGTGTTATGATGTACTTTATCCGCTCCATATGATTAGACACTCGTGGCTGATGGGTAGGAGGAAGGCACTGTAGATCATCCATGTCCGCAAGATATTTTTGGCAATATCGGTTACTTAAACTTAGAGGATTTTCTCCAGGCTCATCTACCCGACGAATTTATCCTGTCATCTACATCTGTGAAGTTCCGAACATAAGTAACTTCGTGGCCTAAATGTTGTTGGTATTTGTAGAGAATGTCGAAGGAGACAGCGACACGAGCGTGGCCGAGGTGGCTGAGGTCGTGGGCCATGAATCCACACTTGAAAGAGAAAATAGGATTTTTATTTCTCTCAATATTTTTTACAATCAGCATATACAAAGAGAATTTATATTACAATTGAGCTAGAAACTAGAAAGTAAATAAGGAGACTAATTAGCTCTAAACTAGGTAATAAAAGATATGCAATAATTATATACAATAGTTGTACAATCTCTAATCTAGGAAAGGAAGAGGATTTTAAGGGAATAAAATCTCAACACTCCCCCTCAAGTTGGTGCATAGATATCATACATGCCCAACTTGTCAAGACACTTTAACAACACTTGACTTGAAACCGCCTTAGTCAGAATATCGGCCAATTGATCTTCAGATCGAATCTTTGGCAGCTCCAAAGTTTTCTCTTCTAACTTCTCTTTGATGAAAAATCTATCCACCTCAACATGTTTTGTTCAGTCATGTTGGACTGGATTATGAGCAATATCACATGCAGCTCTATTATCGCAGTACAACTGAATTGGTCGCTTAGTCGAATAACCCAACTCTTGCAGAAGGAGCTTCAGCCACAAAGCTTCACAAAGTCCAAGTGCCATACCCCTAAATTCAGCTTCTGCACTTGAGCGAGCAACAACGTTTTGTTTTTTACTCCTCCAAGTAACTAGATTACCTCCCACAAATGTAAAGTAACCTGAAGTCGATCTCCTATCATCTATTGCTCCTGCCCAATCAGCATTTGTATACACCATGATGTCTTGATAGTTCGAAGTTTTGGTGAATAATATTCCTTTTCCAGGAGCAGATTTTATATATTTCAAAATACGCATGACAGCATTCATATGTTGTTCACCAGGATTGTGCATATATTGACTTATGACACTCAAGGCATAGGCAAGATCTGGTCTTGTGTGTGCTAAGTACATCAGTCTTCCTACAAGTCTCTGATATATTCCTTTATCAGTTGGCACTTGATCAGCTTTAATACATAACTTCAAGCCTTCTTCTACGGGAGAATTAGCTGGTTGACATGCTGACATACCAGTTTCCTGTAATATATCTAATGCATATTTTCTTTGAGATAAGAAAATACCTTTCTTAGATCTAGAAACTTCAATTCCAAGAAAATATTTTAGGCAACCAAGGTCTTTCATTTCAAATTCTTTTGACAAGTATTCTTGTAGTGCCTTTCTTTCTTCTGTATCATTTCCTGTAACCACCATGTCATCCACATATACAATAAGGGCAGTAATCTTACCCTGTCGTTTCTTCAAAAACAAAGTGTGGTCTGAGTTGCATTGATGGTATCCAAATGCTTTCATAGACTTTGTGAATCTTCCAAACCATGCTCTTGGAGATTGTTTCAGCCCATATAATGATTTCTTCAGTCTGCACACCTTTTTGCTATGACTTTCTGGTATCATACATCCTGGGGGAAGTTCTATATAAACTTCTTCAGATAATTCTCCATGTAGAAAGGCATTTTTGACATCAAATTGTTGTAGTGGCCAATCCAAGTTTACAGCTAAAGACAATAATACTCGAACAGTGTTGATTTTAGCTACAGGTGTAAACGTCTCTGTATAATCAATTCCATAGGCTTGTGTATATCCCTTTGCCACCAACCTTGCTTTGAATCGTTCAATAGTGTCATCTGCTTTATATTTCACAGTATAAATCCATCGACAACCCACTGGTTTCTTTCCATTTGGACAATCAACCAAATCCCAAGTTTTATTCTTTTGCAAAGAGCTCATTTCTTCATTCATAGCATTTTTCCATCTTGGATCGGCTAATGCTTCCTGCACACTGTTAGGAATATATACAGTAGATAATTGATTCACAAATGACTGATTTGATTCAAATAGATTTTGGTTAGACACATAATGGCTCAAAGGATATTTAACTTTACTAGAGAGTTCAGGTTCATATGTAGGTTTAGGAATACCTCTATTGACACGATTTGGTAGTTGTTTTCTGGGTAACTCAGCTTCAAGAATAAGAACATCCTCGGCGAGCGATTGGTGTGATGTATCAGCGGGAAATTCAACCTCATCAGTTGAAGAACTTGTATTCTGTGATTCAATTATCTCTTCAGTTTTGGTTGATCTTGAATCCTGTGTTTCAATAACTTCCAAATCTTTATCCATATTAAGGTCCAAAGCAACATCACTGCTATAACCAAGATTAAGGCCTGAAGCAACATCACTATTATAATCAAGATAATCAAGAGTTTGAATTTCCTTCTGATGTTCCTCCTGAAATTCAGAATCTGCAGGAAAATACATTGAATCTTCATGAAAAACCACATCCATTGTTACAAACATTCGTTGTGTTGGAGGATGATAACACTTGTAGCCTTTCTGATGCATAGCATATCCTAAGAAAACACAGCGTAAAGCTCGAGGGTCTAACTTACTTCGCTGATGTTTGTGAAGATGGACAAATACAACACACCCAAAAACATGAGGAAGTAAATCAGGAACTGTTGGAGTAACCACAACATCAGTAAGCGCTTTAAATGGTGTTTGAAAGTTAATGGAGCTTGAAGGGGTTCGATTAATTGAGTGAACTGCAAACATAAGAGCTTCTCCCCAATAGGACACCGGCATATGTGCTTCAATTAAAATGGCCCGAACAACCTCTAATAAATGACGATTTTTTCGCTCTAAAACTCCATTTTGTTGAGGAGTGTTAGCACAAGTTGTTTGATTAACAATACCTTGTAGTTCTAAAAACTGTTGAAGTTCAGAACTTTGATATTCCCCTCCATTGTCGCTACGCAGAACCTGAATCTGTCCATTATACTGAGTTTTGACCATTTTATGAAACCTCTGAAATAACAAGTTTACTTCACTTTTAGACTTCATTAACCACAACCAAGTCATCCGAGTACACTCATCAATAAAAGTAACAAACCAACGGGAACCACTCAAGGTTGGAACTTTAGATGGACCCCACACATTAGAGTAAATAACCATAAACGGAAAAGGACTTTTATTTAATCTTAATGGAAATGAAGTTCGATGACTTTTTGCAAGTTCACACACATCACAACATAAACTAGAAAGATCAACATGTTCAAACAAATTAGGGAATAATCTTTTAAGATAGCCAAAAGATGGATGCCCCAACCTTCGATGCCAGAGCCAAATTTCAGATTCATTCTTCTTTTTAAGGCCTTCCACTACCAAAACTTCATGCAACTTGTTAGAACTTTTCGATGCCAAGTCCAAATAGTACAAATTTCCTCGCCTAACACCACAACCAATCGTCTGCTTTGTTTGGATGTCCTTAAAAACACAAGAGTCAGGCCAAAAAATTACAATACAAGATAATGCTTTGGTTATTTGAGAAACAGATAAGAGATTATAATCCAAAGATGGAACAACCAACACAGAATCAAGGTTTAAGGTATTAGTGAGTGATAAAGAACCTTCCCCAATAATTGAGGATTCATTACCATCAGCAGTAAAAATATTTTTTTGTGAAGAGGTTCTAAGATTGGTAACCTGTCTTGAATCAAACGTCATATGATCAGTAGCACCAGAATCAATTATCCATGCATTATTAAAAACAGGTGCAGAAACATTTAAGGCCTTACCACAAGTGTCAGTAGTTGTAATCAGCGTTGAACCTTCTTTAATAGTATTATCATTAGTTCCAGTAACAGCAGTGACTGAATTCTTGGAATTCTTTCTTCGAGATGCTCTACTATGATCCCACCATTCTGGATATCCCACAAGTTTATAGCAACGCTCCTTTGTATGTTCAGTCTGATCGCAATGTGTACATTTGTATTTAGATTTTTCAGTACCTTTGGTAGTCTTTGGTTGATTTCGAGTCATCATTACTGTAGCCTCAGTGTTTCCAATCTCCACCATTCAATGTCATACGACGTACTGCTTCTCGTCGAATTAATGAATAACATTCTTCCAAACCTGGAACTGGTTCTTTGCGTAAAATTTCCCCACGAACTTGTTCAAAGTCGTTGTCCAAGCCCGCAAGAAATATATGCACTTGTAATCGTTCAATTGACTTTTGATAAGCTGTTACATCATCAGGATCTTTCATGACCACTTTATCTCGATGGTCTAATTCTCGAAAAATCTCAACTAGTTCTCCATAGTATTCAGAGAGAGACTTCCCATTTTGTTTGGCTGTGAAAGCCTTTTGGTTCAATGAAAATACTTGTAATTCATCACTTCCATCATAAAAAGCTTTTGATAATGCACTCCATATCTCATAAGCAGTAGGTAGACGTAAATACTTTTTCATGATTTCAGGCTTCATGGACATCAATAACCATCGTTTCACCTTTTGATTTTCAGCATACCATTTTTCATATCCATCGTCAGATTCGACCGGCTGTTTCATCTTGCCACGAATGTAAGAGAGTTTTTCTCTTTCAGCAATATGCATCTCCATTAGTTGAGACCAAACATCATAGTTTGATTCAGTAAGAATTATTCCTGCATTAAAAACACCTTCAGATTGCACAATTACAGGAATTGATTTAATTCCAGATGATTCAACACCTTTTTCACTCATTTTATTTGTTTCAGGATTCAAAGGGGTTGGCTCTGATACCAACTTGAAAGAGAAAATAGGATTTTTATTTCTCTCAATATTTTTTACAATCAGCATATACAAAGAGAATTTATATTACAATTGAGCTAGAAACTAGAAAGTAAATAAGGAGACTAATTAGCTCTAAACTAGGTAATAAAAGATATACAATAATTATATACAATAGTTGTACAATCTCTAATCTAGGAAAGGAAGAGGATTTTAAGGGAATAAAATCTCAACATCCACAACCATACATGCGGACCTTTCCAGGGATTTTCGGCACGAAGACCTCCTCCTGTTACGTCATGGAATTGTACACTTTCAGCTCCATGTTGAAACGACGCGGCTTTCTCTCTCTTCCTTATCTCTGTCCTGAAAATGTCTGGATTTGGAGAAACCCTAAACCTAATAAACTTTGGATTTCTCTTGTAGAGTGTAGTTTTACATTTTGTTTTCAGTTGAAATAAAATTTGGGAATATGGGAATTATAAAGAGTAATGGTTCAATTTTAAAATGTTAAGAATAACTTCAATTTTATGTACGATAAAATCATTGAACCTTATTACATATAGTCATCCAAATCAATAATACTTTGTGTTTTGACAAGACAAACAGTAAATTCAAAAGAAAAATAAGACTTACAACTCAAGATTTATCTGAATATACCTCTAACTTGGTTTCAAAAAGGAAACAATAGAGTTTTTATATACAAGAAAATAAGCGGAAAAAATAAAACATTTGTACACAATTGCCAATGATACACCTGAACCATCTGATTAACCTCAGGTCAATGTTGTGACAACCGCTCCTTTGATCACCAGACTTCTCTACTCACAGCAAACAAAAGAATGAAGAGGAAACATAACCCTAATCCCCGTTTGCTTCAAAATTTTAGTTAATAACCCAAAACACACTGTATAACTTATATTTCAAAATGCAGATCCTTATTCCAAAACATACGGCATCATTTATATACAGTTGGTTTTCATATCTTCATATCTTCGCTCAAATCAAAGATGCAATATTTGATTTGCATAAGAGAACCAACAATTTCAATTATCACAACAAACCAATACAAGCTCGCAACAAAAATCTTCCCTCAATGCAAACTATTGAATTTTAAAATGGCTAAAATAATTCTAAAGGTAGGTGAATAGAATTTTTAAAAACCTTTTTTTAACTTAAAACCTCTTTCGCTTACAAACCAATTAACATACAAATAAATAATAAATTTATTAAATCAATCAATCAAGCATATAATTAAACAATATAAAGCTTATGAACAAATTAAAGATAAACAATGAAGCTCTCAATTGATTTTTATAGTAGTTCAAAGCTTACCCATAAGTCTTCTATCTTCACTCCTTCAAGTAATCTTGTTTGAAGTTTTCTTTATTATTTTCAAAATACCTAAAAAAATATAGTATTTTTGATATAAGAGATTTTACCCTCCACACTAGTTTTGACACAAGTAATTGTGTCATTTGTAATAGTTTTATGAAATTTTGTCTAGTCATTAGTTTCATAAGATTACATCCTAGGTAGTTGAAAAACAAATACAAGAAAGAAATGTGCATTAAATGTTGATACAAATATGAAGTATAAAGATTTTTGTCAAATGAATATGAATGAAAATTAGTACGAGAAAGTGGTGAAGAATTAGAGAATGAAAGAGTAGAAGTGTAAGGCTTAATTCTCTCAAACCCTTTTTCCTTCAAATCAGTTAGTTTATATAGGATTTAGAGAAAATAGTCGTTACTGTTAATTTAAGAGCCATTGGAATAAACATGAGCAGACGTACGGTTGTGCTCTAGAGAATGAATGTAGTCCAATAGTTGAATTCTCCATATCGCAACAACCCAACATAGGCGTGTGCTCTACCCACACAGTCATGTGTCTTTATATTTTCAATGTTTTATATTTCTAAAAGACCATATAATCTTATGCACAATGCCCCTCATGGTCACCACATGATCAAGAATTTATTTTTTTTTTGCATAGGTGTATGAACTTTTCTGCATGGATTTGTGTCCAATGTTGATTGCATGAAACCTGCACTGTTGGACATGCATGGGAGGCCTTGGCAATGTGTATTTAGTTTTTGTGACACATGATTGTGCTTTTGAAAATTACATAATCATGTGCCCTTATATCTTGTTATATCTTGTTACACGGATGTTTGCACAACTAACCAATTCTTGTATTCCCTTTATATGGCATACACAGTTGTGCAATCAAGACACACACAATCGTGTGTCTGTTTAAACCTGTAAAACATTAATGTTTTGTTATCTTTGTCATGGAGCAGTATATGCAATGACAAGTTAAATATTGTAATAAAGTTTTTCTTTAAATCAAAACTTATAGAGGTCCAATAATTTCCTCTTTTTTGATTGATGACAAAACTTATATTAAAATGTAATTCAAGCACATAATATAAATTCAATACAAAACAAATTTCAACATATTCATTTTAACATACCTATGCACTCTTCTCCTTTTTGTTATAAATAAAAAAAAGTGTATTAAAAATTTTCCTTTTAGCACAAAGAAAATTTTCAACCCCCCATTTAAATAGTTTACCATTTTAAGCATACCATGAAAATTCTTCCATTTTTAGAAACATTTTTACAAATTTCTTCCCCTTTCAAACATAATTTTAACTCCCTCTATCTCAAATAAAAAAAAAAATTGAAGCTCCTCATAGTTTAAATATTTCCAAAGTGCGAACAAGAAGCATTCAATAATAACATCTCCTAATTTACATGGATAAATTCAATTAAATCAACATTTTTATACATAAAGTATGATTTTTAAAACTATTTTGGGGAAATGTTTGTAGAAAAACTTTATTGAAAAAAAATTTGAAAAATTCTGTAGAATATGTCAAGCACGGTCGTGTATATTATATGCATGGTTGTGTATGTATGATTAAAAAATATGTACAATCGTATAACATTTAAGCATGATGCCATGAATGGGAAAAATTGCATGCACGATTGTGTATTGCAGACACACAATCGTATGACTTTAAAATCCAAAAAGCTGTAGAATAGTATAGTTCAAAATGCAGGGGAACTTTTGATATCAACTTCAAAGCATCCAAAAATAATTGAAATTCATTCTAAAGCATTCATATCAATTTAAAACATTGGTCAAACATGACTGACACCATTTGCACATATTAAACATACCTGAAACCATTTTTATGCAATTTTGGGAAATTGGGAAAATATAAAAGCATTTTATGCACAAAATTGATCAAAACAATACAATTACGTCATATTTGCACAATTTGATCACGAGGGAGCAACAATATATGAATTCATATCATTTGATACCAAAATAATCAAATTTAAATCCTTTTGGCATGAATTACAACCAATTACATGTTGTACCATAAACATACATACATATAACTTACTTACATCAATTTTAATTGAATCATTCAATCATAGTAAGTAGTTATATACTCAAATCGATTTCATCAATTCTATTACGTATTTTTATGCCTCAGTGATTTGAAGTTCCATTATTTTCAATGAAAATTTTATTTTATAATGAAGTACACAAATTATATGTACATTATCTCTATACCATATCAACAACTCAACCAAACCAAACCTTCTGTGGGATTTGACCCATAAACTATTTTTGTGCTTGCCCTACATGCTGCAGTAAAAAAATTGAAACCTTTCGATGGTTCCTTCTAACCTAGTATTAGGAAAATATATTTTAATAATGAATAATTAGAATGAAAAAAACACTTCCAACAACTAATTACATATAAATAACATATATTGACAGGAGCAAATGTTGTTTAAATCAAAGATTATTGATTTGTTTCATCCCTTAACATGCCACATGTACCAAAAAACTTTACAGAAAATCCAATAGCTGTTTGTTAATCAACATGAATTTTTAGTCCTCCCATTTATAGATGAATTAAAAATGATTGCATTTCTATATTGGTTGAGCTTACTTCATACACATGCCTACTCCAAATACTTGGCCGATAATTTGTAAACTGACGTGCAACCAAGTTATATTTCAATTATTCAGGAAAAAGCCAATGATTTCGGTCAAATACTATGAATTGATTTAAAGATTCAACTTCATTAATTCTATTATATTTTATGCCTACAAGGAATATTGGAGGAATTGATTTGATACATAAACTTAGATGTCAAAACTCAAACAAAGAAAGAATGAAACAAAGATATAGATGTCTTTGGCAACATATAATAAACGAAGAATGAAAAAGAATAAAAAATATAGTAGATGAAGGGAAGATGTTACACACCTGAGAAAAAAACATAAAAAGATGAGTGCAAATTGTTGAGCCCTTGATTAGTGTCTCAAAGGAAAACTAAAAGGTACTTCAAAGAAAAAATTTTGGACAAATACAAATTGGTGGTTTACTTATGAGTTTTAATTTGGGAAGGAACAAAATATCTTGTAGTGGAAATTATGATAAATGACACAACACATATTAAATTGTTTTACTTACCAACTTTTTAAAGGCTTTTAACATAAATACCATAACAAAAATGCTACTAAATATTCCTTTAGCATCAATAATATGAATGCTACAATAGGTTAATAATTTTTTGACTTTCCATAATTTATAGTGTTTTTAATTAAATGCCATAAAAAAAAACTAATAAGTATTACTATAGTGTTCATTATTATAAAGTTCAGAATACAATTTTAATTTTTTGACTTCTCATAATTTTTATGGCATTTAATTAAATACCAAAAAAATTGCCACTAATTAACTGTACAGTTTGGACTTATCACATGAAGAACTAATTCAGGATTCCCTTCACTGAACTGGGTAGAGTTTCTAATAGGGTTTGGTTTAAGATTGATAATCCTAGTCTATATAAACACATTTTTCTCTTGTATGAATTTAACAACAGATTAACAAATGCATTTACTATAACAAGATATATGACAATATATTAAAATAATATTAAATTTGTTGAATATAACTTGATTTTAAGTGAACTAGGACAAATCAAATAATATGTAGTTGTTTATTTTATTAATATCATACCCAATTTCTAATTTGTTTTTTAAATGCCTATTATATGAATTTTTTTCTCCTAAATGAGATTCTAGTTCTATCATTGTTTTTCTTTTTTCTTTTTTGGTTAGATTTGTAGACAGAATTTCTTTGTCATATGCTTGAAATTAGTCAAAAGTTTATTGCTGATTCCATGGATGGGTACTGATTCTATCAAGGTTTAATTATTATTATTATAAATTCGTAAACGTGGATGCATATGAGCTGAATTTTAAGCACTCAAACTGACTTCTATTATAAGGTAGAAAGTTAAACAATGATTTTGTGGTCATGCAATATAATTTTTGAACTTCGAAATCATGTGATATCTTAATTCTTCTATGACGGGCCAATGAATGTGAAGAATAACTTATTTCCCTTTCTGTTATAACAGATATTTAACGGTGTTAAGGGGACGACGTCGTTTTCGGTTCCTGAATTTTTAATGCTGCAGCTCAAAACAAAAATGCGATGGAGTGTTTCTCGAAGGTTTTCAGCACTAAGGGCTTTCATTTTTCTCTGCTTCACAGGCAAGTCAATGGAGAGAAAGATTCATCGAGTAAGCCGAGTCTGGATCGTCGATAGCTGTTTGATTAAAAGGCGGTTGCAAAGGAGTGGCAAGGATTAATTTTCCGGCTGGATTAAGAGACAAGTGACTGGCAGTGAAGTTTTGTTTTTTTTTTTTTCAATTAGTATGAATAGATTGTTTCTTTGTTTTGTTAAAAAAAGTACATTCAGTTCTCGTAAAATCTTGAAAACTGAAAACCTAAGTCTTAAGGTTTCTTGTTTGAATAAAAGTTTTGAGGTATTATTCAGAGATTGTTGTTGTCAATTGATTTTTTTTAAAAGAATGCATTTTTTCAATGAAGCGTGCCATTTTGTCAAGCTCATGATGAAGTCCAACCGTTTTATTTTGTCATTAAGTGTTATAGGAAGTTTCCATGAAGCTAACCAAGATCTCCCAAAGTTTTGAATTGGTCGCTGTGCACGGTGTATTGCGTACTTCTTTGAAAATTGGGCGACACACTTTTTCAAGCTCACATTGATTTGCGAATGTGAGAAGACTTGATCAATGATCGATGGTCAGGTCTTAGAACAATTGTGTTTTATGGTTTTTTTTATTTGTAAGAAACAAAGAGGGCCTATCACAGATATAGTAGACAAGAGAACATAGAAATGACATAAAGTTATTCACCGAAAAGCACCAAATTCTGGATATTTTCTTACTTTCAAAAAAAGACGTAATAATATCAACATCCTAATGACTCATACAGTAATTATATGTTATATTAAAATTAGGATTAAATTCAATTCAAATTTGAATTTAATTTAAACGAAATAGGATTTAAGTTAAAAATTAGATTCATATTCATAAAATCAACTAAGTTCAAACTAATCTCAATATTTGAATTCCAAATAGTTTACATCAAATATAAGATACAGTTTTGAATTTTGAATTGACTCTTTTAGTTTTTAGTTAATTTTAAATTTAATCTTGTCTGATCTCCGACACATCAAATCCAGCCCCTATTAAAACACGTTTCAAGCTAAAATTGATTTTCACATTAGATATGGATGAATTATGATCCTACATATAATTCATAGTAACAAAAGATTATACCATACTAGCGGTCCAACAATGTTATTGAATTGGTATGGAATATGTGATTGTGACATGTCGTTTGTAGGAGGAGTGTGCTCCATTACAAGCATCATGTTGCCGTTTTCAGTGGCTTCAATTGGTCAACTCTCTAATCAGACTGGAATGTGCACACAAGGACAATTTAGTTCTACTGTTTCTCGACTTGAAATGAAAGTCAGTGATCCAATTGTCAAAGTAAATCTTTCATTATTAGTCCAGGACCTTTTCCCATCCATGGAAACTTGCAGCTGCAGGCTATTTACCACCAATTCTGATCAAACAAATTGAATAATTAGTGTATTAGACTAGCCTGATGCTTTGTATTTTGCTGCGCACGAATATTTTCAATCAACCAATAACAATTAAAGGTCTAAGTATCTTTAGAAAGACTGAATAATCTTCAATATTCCAAACTTCACCTGAACTCAGTGCCTGTGTCATGAAATGCTACGTAAAAACCCTTGAATCATGATGGTAGAGATAGAAAGAATCCGCAGAAAAGATTCAGTCACTTTTCAACTCTCTCTCAATTTTTATATCAAAGCTGCTTTTGACTGAAATGTTATTGTACTAAAAAGACAAAAGAAAGTTAAGAAAAAGACTGCTTTGGGTCAATGTTTTGGGTCTGAGGGTTAAAATTGAGGTTAAAAGCTCGTCCAATTTAATTTGAAGAATGCATGCAATAGCACAGTTGAATATTCTGCAATGAGAAGTTTGTTTATTAGATGTCGTACCATATCTTTGATATAGAAGCTTCTTTTAACACTAATATTTTATCAATCATAATCATAGTATTTACTAAGTGGAGATAAAATTAGTCAACCTTTTCTCAGATTTATATACATTACAAACATACTATATAATAAATCATTTTCCATTCAAATTTAGGACCAATCATCATAGACTCCATGTTTGTGGGCGAGAAAATTTCACAATCCATGGATTACCTACCAGGTTAAGATTGCGGGTTAACCTCAAGAAGAAAAAAAAAAAAATCACAATCATAAGCGCTAGTCCAATTAAATTTGAAGATTGTGCCATCCATAATAAAGCTACAATTTCCACAAGTTTCTGTGATTTAACATCTATCTAGCATTCTTGAATTGAAAATGACATTTATTAAAAAACCAGCATAAATATTACCGATTGCTATTTTATTTCTGCAATAAAGAAAGAACAAAAAAATACACTTCTCTACAATGGTGCATATATTCTCTAAGTCACTGACATGCACAGATGTGAATTGGAGGTCAGTTAATTATTGATTATCCATTTGCTATTCTTTTCTTTCTCATTCAAAATAATATAATAAAAGGTTTGATCCCTACAATGAAAGTTCATCTAGCTCTAAGACATCAATTTCAACTGTATATGTATGTACATAAATTTGATCTTTGATTGTATCTAGCATCATAAATTTGATCTTTGATTGTCTTAATTCTGTTCTATATTTTCTTAACTTCAGTTTGATTTCACTGTGTTCAATCAGTTGATTATACCAAATTCAATTTTTTTAGTGCTTACTTTCTGAGAAACATATATATAACTTACATATCCATTCATTCCACTTGGGACTACTACTAACTTTTACTCATTGAATATTGTAGAATAGACTGTAAAAGTATTATTTTTTGGGGGCTGTTTATAAAATAACCATATTATGAGGGGTTACACATAAATGGTTAACTCTTAAAGGATTAGACCTTTATGACCGATATATTACAAACTAATGATGCAAATACACCTATATAAATCGATTCTTCCCATTTTTTTCACTTAAATTTTCTCTCAAAATATCTGCAACAGTTTCTCTACTAACGTTATGAAAATATTTAGGTTCAAAAATTTTGTACCAGCACCCATTAAAACACTATTGAAAGTCTCCTAAACTTTTCACAGTTTTAAATTGTGCATACCCTCTCAAATTGAAGTTTAGTCTTTCACGGTAGAAAGTTTAGTGTTTCCGCTAAGCTTCTAAAAGTTCCCTCTTCTCGTCAAAATCTTGAATTTATGTCTATATTTCTAACAATATAATAATTCATCCTATTAAAATGAAAAAAACTAATAAATATTTATCTTCTTACATGGATTTAATATTCTATCTTGCTCAAATTCATCCTTTATGTGTGAAATTTTGGATTGAATTTCTAATTTAAAAGAAAATGATGATTCAGATTGAGGGATTTTAGGATTTCTGTTGTAAGGTTAGAGATGAGGGCAAAATTGTATTTGATTAAGCTATTTGATCATTTCATATATCCCCCCAACATATGGTCATTTCAATTAATAACTTTATATATATATATATAATGGCCGGAAACCGTCGAAGACACGCCTGGAACCGGCGAACACAGCGACCACAGCGGGAGAAAAGAGGGTGCAGCGACGGGAGGGAAAATGGGAAAAGAAAGAAGAAGACTCGCGTGCTAGGTTTATGAAGACCTTTAGCGGTGTTTTTTAATGAGATTTACCGGCGTTTCTACAAACGCCGGTAAATCCATATTTGCGGCATTTATTTGCCTTTTTGTGGCGTTTGAGAAAAACGCCGCTAAACCTTAAGCTTTTAGCGGTGTTTGGACAAACGCCGCTAAAGCCGCGGTCTGCCGTAGTGTGACCTTCATCTTTTAGAATGTCAACCAATGCTTTATAGCCAAAGATTTTCAAATGATAGTAAGAAACATCTTTCTCCCTTCACACTTTTTCTAGTGTATCTCTGTCAAGATGAACTAAAGGAAAAGGTTAATATGTTTCATTGCATTTAACATTGCTTCACCACAAAAGGCTTTAGAGAGTTTAACATGAGCAAGCATACATCTGATCTTTCCATAATGATTCTAATCACTCTTTCAAGGTGATATGAATATTGTTTCTAATCAATTAGTTTGCTTGATGGATTCGAATCCCTTCCTATCCCCCCTTGGAAAATTCGGAATGACTTTATTAATGCTTTCGGAAGCTTTGGACACCTAAAAATATTTTTCGGATGGCACGGAGGCAATTTGTAATGAATCGAACCTCAACGGAGCACAAAAGAGCAAAAAACGCAAAAAAAAGGCAGAAGCTGCAGGCTGCGGCATCATGCCGCGGCATCCAGGAAACCAGGCGAGCTACTGTGCGCGTGCCGCAGCATCATCCCGCGGCACCTGCTTTCTGTTTTGCACGCGTGCGTGCGCGCTGCGACGCCCGCGTCCTGCCTTGTGGCGCTCGCGCGCGCGCACTTGCGCGCTGCACGCCCACCTGCGCGCATCTGCGCGCTTATCTCCTTTGTGCGTCCAGCCCGTGCAACCCTGTGCGTCCAGCCCGTGCACTGTAGCAATTTTTTGCATTTTTAATTTCTTTTCTTTCCAATTTGTACTAAGGGCAGTCTTGTCATTTATCTTTCTTGTAAATGCCTATATAAACTTTTCTCTCTCATGTAAAAAAAACACTTTTGAGAATTGAAAAAAATTATCCAAAAGCTTATAAACTTTTCTCCATTGAATTTCCTTGTTACTTGGTGGTGCTTGGATTTTCAATTTTACCTTTATCCAATTCTTATTGCAAGGAAGGATTGGTGGTGGTTGACAAGCTGGTGGAGCTTCCTTTAGGCTTGTTTTTCTCATCCTTGCATTGCCTAAATCAACTCCAAGTAAGTGTTGCATGTTGGTTTTTCTTGAAGATATTGCTTGCATGTTTCTTTGGTGATTGAATTGGGTATTGTTTGTGTGGATATTGAGCACAAGGACTCCATCTTGTTAAGGTGTTTTGAAAACTAATTTTTATAGCTTAATACCATAATCTCTGCAATGCTGCTCAAAAAGACCCTTATATTCACCTCTATTATCTGCACAAACACATTTTTAACTTTCTTCTCTTTTGTCTCTCAATAGTAGCATAGAAATATTTGAATATAGTCAACAGCAGGTTCGGCTTTTACCGACGTTTTTCTGGGCTTTTAGCGGCGTTTATAAACGCTGGTAACGCCGGTAATAATCTTACCGGCGTTTATAAACACCGGTAATAATCTTACCAGCGTTTGTACAAACACCGGTATAGGTCTCGTTGGTAAAGGTTTTACCGGCGTTTCATGTAAACGCCGGTAAAACCTTAACAAAAACACTGCTAAAAGTGGAACACCTGTACCGGCGTTTTAGTCAGCGTTTTACCGGTGTTTTATTAACGCGGGTAAAAACTTCCACACTCGCCAATTTATTTCCCGCGTTTTTTTGGCGCGCGATATTCTGTTGGGACACAAACACTATAGCGGCGTTTTTTTGCGTTCTAGCGGCGTTTTTATATTTTTTTGCAGAATATTTTGTGGCAGTTTGTAATTTTTTTTGCGGCATTTTTTTCTTATAGCGGCGTTTTTAATATGTTTATAACGGCATTTTTTTAGTTTTAACGGCGTTTTTAGTTTTTTTGTGGCAGTTTGGAATTTTTTTGCGGCATTTTTTTTCTTATAGCGGTGTTTTTTATATGTTTATAGCGGCGTTTTGTAGTTTTAGCGACGTTTTTTTATACACTTTTTTAGCACAATTTTGCTTGTTTCATAAGCCTTTTTCCCTACTTATTGATTAAATTTTCTGTTTATAATGAATATCATGCAAAACACTATAGATAAATTGATAACAATATACGCAAAACAATATCGTCTAAAAATACATACAAAAAATGCTAGTAACATCATTAATAAAATATTGAATAAAAAGTATTATTAGAATTATTAAAGTACATGAATACAATTGTTAATTCTAATATTATTTACATACACAATTTGAAAATTGTTATGAAGCTTGTTGGAGCCAACACTCTTTACATTATGCCCTGCGAAAAAAGTTTAAAGATTTTAGAAGAACGAAATACAATAATAACAGACAATGTCCATTAATGATTACATAACATAGCATAAAACACAAAACTATACGAATTATTCGGTTAATAGTCTTGTTGCATGCAAATAGATGTATCAACAATATATAATTATAAGTATAAAATATTCTCATATCAAAAACAGAATGAAAAATTCTATCCTTATTTATGCATTATCTATATCTAACATAGTACCTACATATGGTCCCAACCACAAGATATAAAATTTAGCTTTACGCTTCACACAAATTTAAACACAAGAATAAATTATTGACAAATAAGCACAATCAGTAACAAATAATTATGAGTGATGCAAAATGACAATGACATACAAAACGCATCTAAATTGATGTGATTCTAACAAAGTGCGTCAGCAAACTTCTTCAGTTAGTGTTAATGAGAAGACATTAAACCACATGGATTTCTAGAAATGTTTTCATGAGTGGTTGCATTTCTAGAAATGTTTTGTAAGTGGAAGTCTACCATAACTTATATAATAATAAATGAAAAGTTTGTCTACACTATCCAGTAATAATAAATGAGAAGTTCCATCTTCCATCTCCACCCAATAAAAATGTATACATAAAGAAGTCTCTAAATTCAAATTACATGATTTATTCTTGTGTTTGAATGAATTGTAGGTGATGAATCATAACACAACTTTATTTTACTAATTCAAATTGCCTATTCTAGACATGAAGCTGTCTTTTATCTTTATTCTCATGGTTACTGAAATAATGAAAGAACATAAAAGACCACAAATGATTTAGAGTTTCACCTACTATCCAGTAAAGTACTCTCAAATAATCACAACCACTTCCTAATTTCTATTGTAGTCATAATGTTTTCACTTGATTAATGTCTAGATATCTTCCTCTCTTTTATATATTCTGTTTGGTTCAGTTTGAACCTTTTTGCCTTGTTGTCATCGCCATACCAAAGCTTGCCTCACCAACAATGATTTTTATTCTTTGACGATTTTGCTTTTTTTTTTTTTCCTCTAACAGTTCTTTTAGATTCGAACATATAAACTCTTCTTCAATGATTTTTTATTGTCTTTCCTAATTTTTTTTTTCTTTTCCTCCGATAACTCTTCTTTGTCCAATTCAAAGAATTATATCTCATTAAACCATATAGATTTCAAACAACAATTAAAACCAACAATAAATAAAACAAACATCAAATAATTTCAACACTTCATATCCACATACAAACCAGCCCTCCAATCAGCTGGATTTCACCAATATGCATTTCTCGAACATAGAAAACAATTTACCAAATCGCAAATACAAATTTGTTGGTCATCATCTGGAGAGTGCTGGTTACTTGATGGATGAGGTACATACGACACATAAATGGACAATCCATGGTTAATAATTTTCATATAATTACTTGATTTAAAAAAATGTGTTATCTGAACATATCCTGTAACCATTACCTCTCCACTAGGTGGCTCATCATTTTGCTCCAGTCGCAAGCTCAATGATGCACAAATCATGGACAACTAAGATTGAAATGTGTTCATCCTACTACCAAGTGCTTCTTGCAGTGTTCTCACTTGGTCTTCTAAGACTCTTCTTCTGTCGTCCGTCACATTATTCATACTTGGAGGGCCGCCTGAGTGGTGAGATGCTGATGTCGATGTCGATGTCGATGCCGATGCCGATACCGATGCCCTGTACACGCTAGGCGTTGGACCTAATCCTAATCCACGCACTCGACCATGTCTTTCTGGTCCTATCACTTGAGCAAATACATTATCTTCCATCTCTGGAAGACTTGCATTTGACTATTGGATAGAACTTTGTAACTCATTTATCTTCTCTTGGAGGAGTTCCTAAACCCATTACAAAAAGCAATGTCTTATTACACGAAATTTATCACAACCACAAATAAAGTGACAGAAACTAAACTCACGATTGCGTGTACAGAGTCCTGATCAATAGGTCTCCCATCTTTATGAGTCCGATGGGTGGCTATGAACACTTTGGCTCGTGACGGCTGTTCACCACTTGATGTCTGTTCTGCAGATGTAGAAAGATACAATTACAATAAGACCTAATTATATGGTTAACAATGAGGGCAAAAAAACTAACCATTTCATTCATTAATCGTGCTATACTCTTTGTTCCTCCAGTATGTAGCATTGTTTGAGCAGAACGAGTCATTCTATTTGTTCTACTACGTCTCTGAAACAAAGAAAATTTTTAATAAAAAGATACAATTCATCAGTACGTAACTAGACAAGAAAGAGGAAAAATTATATTACTCGCCCCTGCTCAGAATGCCAATGTGTTACGAGAGCCATCCACTGGTCTCGTAGAATTCGATCAGATTTATTGTTGACAAGGTCATTAATATTGGGATAACATTCATAGTACTTTGCTTTCAGGTCATACTTATAGTCTTTACAGTTCTTACCCAGAGATTGTAACACCCATTTGTCTCCTTCTGGAGGGTATGAAAACCTTGCCTAGAAAAAAGCATACAGTATTAATTCGTGTTATTGGGCCCGTAAGAAATAATACGATAGTATGTGTAGACAATAATGTAATCTTACCTTAACCAATTCAAGAATCCTTTCTTTCTCTGATGCTGGAATTCGCCTCTAATCTTGTATATTTAACGGGAGCAATTGACAATTCCTTGCTAAAGTCCCCAGAAAACTAGCCAAAGTACGAGCTTTGGGTCCTACTCCTTGGTGCATATTGTTAAACTGCACTGTGACCTTCTCACCCGGAGGCATATTCTAAAGTTTCAACATCAAAGTTGGTCCCCTTCGTCTTGTTTCTGAGTCTTGACCTGTAACACATATGAGGAAAAATAACATATCAGTCAATGGCTCTTGATAACAAAATGTCATAACTGTTAACTGCATGTTGTCTTTTACCAACTGTGGTTGGGGTGCTGTCTTACTATTGACCTTGTGGGTCAATGCTTTGTGAGGATTACCCCTCGAGGACTGTTCGTATATATTTTTTCCTCGACATTTTTTAGTTGTAATTTGTAAAATAAAATTCTCGTTATTTATAGATTCATATGTAAATAATTAAGAAAAACAAAAAAATGCATGTAAAAGGTTGCCTCATGTAGATAAAGAAATCAATAACATAACAAAGATAACATTTGAGTTAACCTTAACCAACATTGTCATCATCATCCTATAACTGTTGCTCAGTAAACATATCTACGAAAATGCCGTATATATCACTCCTAACCAGCTCAAAATCATCATTCTCTGTCTCTATCTGATTTGCTAAATGGAGAATATTCCCCTCCTCGTCAGGGATATTCACATCAATGTTACCCCCATCAGATGCAACATCTCCTAAATCAAAGGTATCTCTAGGCCTTATGGGCAAAGGAACAACCCATTGTTCATCTCTTCGATCTTGGACAAAGATAACTTATTGAGCCTGAGATGCAAACACAAAAGGTTCATCAAATATATGATCACCAGTGTGAATTAGGTGAGTAAAACTTATTAGTGTAAATCCTTGTACGGCCTGTGTTATCCCTCTACCGTGGGTAACATCAACCCAATCACATCTGAATAGTATAATCTTAAATTCATTGTAATAGTTGAGTTCAATAATATCAGTTAATGCACCATAGTAAGTCATATCGCCTAACACAGGCCTGGAGTCACTACTATTGGCATAACTTTGGGTTTTGGCTACCACCATAACTCTACAATTCTGTGTACTCATGTCTTTCTCATATTCCTTCGTTCAAAATCTATACCCGTTATACAAATCAAAACATTTGAACCTCTTTGCAATATAGTTTGGACCACGCGTAAGGGCTTTTATTTCAGTAATGAGATGCTCATCGTCGTCAATGTCCAGATCTTTTGCCTAAAAGCAACATAAGTAGTTATTTGTTAATGTCCACTAATATACACATATATACAGAGAGATATATATATAAAAGGACAAACTTCATTTACCTTTACGTTGAACCATTCATGAAAGGATTCGTTATGTAAGCGGTCAATCTCTTATTGAGTTAGTCGTCGTCGACGATACTGTCTTTTGATAGCGCTAACATGTTCTCTGTAATTTAGGGACAAATGAGTACAATATCATTACAATTTGATGTCAATATATTCATAGATATGTTCATCATCAAAGATAACTTACTCTCGGTACCTCTAGACTATATCTGAATCACAATTGAAAAGAACATAACGTTGTACCTGAACCCACATATTTTCATCCATCATGAAACCCTGAACACTTCCAGACGGTTACCCAACCTAGGGAAATAGGATTGACTTGGACCCAGGTGCATTAGCTGTGTCTTTTTAGCTTTGCGATGATTTGCCATCATCTAGAAATTGGGCACAAAATGCCAAACACTCTGAAGCAAGAAACGCTTCAGCAATCGAACCCTCTGGATGAGCTTTATTCTGGACAGTTGATTTTAAAGTGCCTAATAACCTGATGAATGACAGAGTGTGAGTTTACTTTCAAGAAATGACTATGAAGTATATTTATTTATAACATTTATCTTTCGATTGGATACATCCAGCGGTACTACACTGGCCTGACAAGCCTCGCTTCTGCAGCCAGATGAACAACCAAACGCACCATAATTGTGAAAAATACAGGGAGGAAAATTTTTTTCATATTACAGAGTGTGAGCACAATCTTTCTTTCAAGGTGCTCGAGATCACGGATTCGAAGTGACTTAGCACACAAAGCCCGAAAGAAGTTTGATAGTTCAGTCAGAATAGAACTTACTTTCATAGGTAATGCATCTCGTAATACAAGTGGAAGAAGTTGTTGCATTAATACGTGACAATCATGAGTTTTTAAACCAGATAATTTGTATTGTTTACGAACACATCGTGAAATGTTTGAGGCAAAACCATCCAGGAACTTAACTTATTCCAACACTCCATAAAAAACTTTCCTCTCATGTGACGCCATCGTATAACAGGCCGGAGGTAAATAGGTTTTTCCTGAATCCCGCTATTGAGGCCATAACTCTTTCCTTATGTTCATCTCTTGCAAGTCCCGACGAGCATGAATGTTATCCTTTGACTTTTTATCAATATTGAGAATTGTATTTACCCTATTGTCACAAACATTTTTCTCAATGTGCATCACATCAAGGTTATGTCTTATTAAATGCGATTGCCAGTAAGGTAAGTGGAAGAAAATACTTTTTTTCTTCCATGTTTTTGGCTTGACCCCCGTAACTTCTTTATGCATCTTTTCGTACATGAACTTGATATTTTTCAACTGATCCAAGATTGTAAACCCAGACGGTGGAACTAGAATAGATCTTAATTCAATTGTCCTGTCAAATGATTTTGCATCAAAGCGAGACTTATGAGTGATATCCAAAAACTGACGATGGCCCATGAAACAAAACTTTTTACCATTCTTCAGACGTCTGGAGTCTGTCTCTGTGTTACAACAAGGACATACAAAACAACTATGAATGTTCCACCCACAGAGATTACCATAAGTAGGAAAATCATTTATGGTCCACATAATTGCTGCATGCAATTGAAACATTTGATTCGATGAGGCATCAAACGTTTCCACCCCTGTCTCCCATAAGTCTTTAAGGTCCTTTATCAAAGGTTACAAGTAAACATCAATATCATTATCAGGCCCAGACGGACCGGGAATTAACAATGAGAGCATGCATAATTGTTGTTTCATGCACAACCATGGTGGTAAATTGTAGGGAAGTAAAAAGACCGGTCATATGCTGTAAGTGCTTTGCATATTACCAAACGAATTGAAACCATCGCTCGCTAAACTCAATCTAACATTACGTGGTTCCTCGCCAAATGTAGGGTAGATCGAGTCAAAGCTTTTCCATGCTTCTGAGTCAGTTGGATGTCTCATGATTCCATCCTTGGTACGGTGTTTATCATGCCAAGTCATCAACTTTGAAGTTTTTAGGGACATGAATAACCTTTGAAGTTTCGGCTTGATAAGAAAATACTGCAACACTTTCGTCGGAATTTTTTTTTTCTTGACCATATTAGAAATTCCTATGGCACTAGATGAAGCACTCTCATGATTTCTCCACCGAGATGCCCCACAAACTGAGCATAAGTCATCAGAAGCTTTTTCTTTCCAGAATAGCAAACAGTTATTGGGACAAGCATGAATTTTCACATATTTAAGTCCTAAGGCTTCAATAATCTTTTTTGTTTCATGAAAAGAGTTTGGTAATGTCTCACCCTTTGGAAAAGCATCTTTTAAAAGCTTAATTAAAGCATCAACCGATTCGTTAGACCAACCGTAACGACATTTTAAATTATAGAGATGCAAAACGAATGACAGTTTAGTGAAATTCTCACACCCTGGATATAATTCTTCCTTAGCATCTTCTGTTAACTTCCGGAAGTCTTCCTTTTCTCCAACAAACCGTTCTAGTTGTTTTTCCATCATAGTATCATCGATGTTGGGTTCAATTGCATCTCTGCCATGATTACATGTATCGAAAAGTTATCCAGATACCCCAAAAACATCCTGTAACATTTCTGTTATGGAATTATCTGTACCCATTTCTTTTTGTACTTGGATGTCTGGGGTTATCTATTGTGTGACCATCGATTCACCGTGACAATACCAAGTCGTATAACCAACCATAAATCCATAAACCACTAGATGGTCATACAGTTTTATCCGATTTTTGTAGTAGTAATTAACACACTTTCTACAAGGACATGAGACCTTGTTAGTACTTGATTTACCTTGAAATGAAAAATCAAGGAAGCTATTCAACCCTTCTAAAAATTATGCGGTAACTGTTGGGAAACTCATCCAACTTCTACACTTGCGAGTATCCATAACAACGTACTGATAGAGAATAACACAGTTAAAAGTATACCTAATGTAACCACCAAATCAATCAGACCATATGACATTTCATAGGTATATTGCAAACACAAATAAAACATGGTGTGGAAAGGCAAAGATTATTCCTTGGTTCATACATTGGTGATAATTATTTTAATTTTAATAATTAGAAACTTCTCAAACCTTATAAATTTGAAATGCCTACAAAATCTATGTTGCAATGATACATTTCTCTATATATGTCATATATCATAGTATTATCATGTGATCTACCATATAATATTAAATAATTTATCATCAAATGTCATGTAATATCTTATATTACTATTTTATTTTTTGATATATTGTGAACTAGTTTTGTGGTAATTAATGTAATGTGATTTAGTTCCATGATATATATATGTTTATATTTAGTTCCATGAAATTTTTATCTCTTTAATAATTTTATAAAAAATTTAACAAACAAATATAAATTTAATTTTTTTAAATTTAGTGAAAGAAATTTTAATATTTTAACAACTATTGGGTAGAATAAATCTTTTGGCATCTTATAATTAAGTTTTTTTTTTTTTTTCCGGCTCAGTGAGATTACTATGATTGAATGCAACTTTTCATATATTAATTAATAATTAAAAAACCACTTGCAAAGGAAATCTAGAGGATTATATACCGACACCTTGTTTGGTTTCCGGAGTGTATATTTCAAAGTATATCTACCACTGCCAGTGGAATTTTCTATATTATATGCCCATTTGCCCAATTTAACAATTATTAAATCCTCACACTTGGAACCTGGGGACTGGTTCATGTGAAGCAAGCAAAATCTCAACATATACAAATATGGTAATTAAAGGGTTTAAAGTGGGTAGGAATAATAACCTGAAACAATGGAAAATAGACAACCTAAAATGGAAAATAGAGGAAGAAAGGGTTAATGCAAATGAAAAGAAAATAAATTTGTTCTTATAAATTTTCAATACTTCAAATGTTTTTTTTTTTAAATTCTTGTTAATTTTAGATTATATGGTAATTTTAAAAAATGAAATGATATGAATAATATGATAATTTATTTATAGGACTTTTTGTCATTATTTTTTTTATTAAGAAATAAAGTCACAGGTGACGTAACATAACAGACGTGTCATCTAAATTGGGTAACATTTTTTTATGATGAGATATGGTATGATTCTATCCATTTTAAGAGGTAATTAAAGAAAATTTTGATAATTAATGATAAAAAAAATCAGATTTAGCTGTAATTGCTTAGATTCTAGACCATGCAATGTGTATGCTTTAAAGATTTAAAACATGGGTGTGAGAATTTTGGGATTAATTAATATATAATTGAGTGTTTTTTTTTTTTAAATTCTCATTTCTCGTGAGTAGGAGTACGAATGGCTTGTACATTGTAAGTTCTGGAAAACAAGCGGCCTGGTTTCTTTGTTTATGCCTTTTCAATTATTGCCGAGTAGCATATTTGGTTTCTCATGCTTTAAAAAGCTTGAACAAGGTTGCATTAATTTTTCTCACATGGAAACTGGTACGATAGTTCAAATTTCACCATAATCTTCTGGACCACTTGCAGGGAATTTAAGTTTCTCTTTTCTAACGTGTCCAAAAAAGATGAATTAAAAATACAATTTTTGCTTTTGGCTCTCTACAGAAGCGGCAGAAGACTACCTTGAACTCTTTGAATTTCAGTTCTATAGATGTGTTTTAATTTTTTCTGGCTCTAGCTTACTTTCATGTGTGAATTCAGAGGTTCCTCAATCCACTTGCACAATCATTTTCCTAAATGTCTGCTACATTTCCTTTTTCCATAAAACAAATAGCAATATCAGCCTAACCAAAACTTAATATTGTCCATTACTTTGAATTATTATTTTGTTAAAAATTTTTAACGGGTTCACATATTAAAAACATATGAATTGAAACCGAATCAAAACAAAAACCGTAGGAATCATATTCAAAACTTAATAATTCTAAATATACTTCCAATCCAATACCACATCCAAACTAACCCTCCAAATCGGTTGGATTTTAATTAACAAACTTTAATAAATAAAAAAAAACAAAAATAAACATAAAATTTTCAGAAAACTTACAACTTCGCGTCCAAATGAGAAGCAATGCAAAGAAGGGCAGAATGTCGTCTTCCAATGAAGAAGAAATGGCCGGAAACCGTCGAAAACACGTCTGGAACCGGCGAATACAGCGGGCACAGTGGGAGAAAAGCGGCTGCAGCGGCGGGAGGGAAAATGGGAAAAGAAGATGAAGAGTTTGCGCATTAGGTTTATGAAGACCTTTAACGGCGTTTTTTAAAGAGATTTACCGGCGTTTTTAAAAACGCCGGTAAATATACCTATAGTGGCGTTTCCGTGCTGTTTTTGTGGTGTTTAAAAAAAACTCCGGTAAACCTAAAGTTTTTAGCGGCATTTGTGCAAACGCCGCTAAAAAACCGCCGCTAAAGCCCCTGTCTATTTCATTATAATGAAATCATGTGGTTTGCCGCTAAAGTATAACAAGGCAAACATGCGTCCATAGAAGTGTCGAGTGGCCCTTTCATGCATGGAGTAAAATGGAAATTTTGTTTCATCAAATATATCATGCGGAACATCATAAAATTTTTTTTTTTTTTTTTTTTTTTGGGACCAAGACATCAGTGACAGAAAAATGTTGATAAATTGGACCAAGATAGACACAAGGCTTACCATAGAAGGAAAACTTATCATCACGATATGGATGAAGAAAAGGAAAATTTAAACACCCAAAAAATTTTAAATTAGTTAAATCAGGTTGTCGGTTAAAAAATCGTAGTAGAGAGAATTTCCGTGAAGAAACGGAGTGGGTAAATAATTGATATGAGAAGCAGCAATATCAAATGCATAGGACCAAAAACGAAATGGGACATCAAAGTGAGCAAGAAGAGTGAGACCGATATTAACAATATGTCTAATTTTCTATTTAATGGAATTTTAAAAAATTATGAAGCTTTTTATATTCACCGCGCAGTCAGAATGAAATGCTTTGATGGAGCGGTTAAATTGTTTTTCAACAAGAGCCTTAAAATGCATAAAGGATTCATAAACATCACTTTTATTTTTAAGAGTATACAGCCAGGCATACATGGTGTAGTCATCAATAAATATAACAAGATAACGATAACCTAAGTTGGACAAAATAGGGGAAGCATAAATCAAAATGAATTGTGTCAAAGGGGCCTAGTGCTATGATGAACAACAGGAGCCAAAGGAAAACGAGCTAGTTTCCTTAAAGAGCAAGACGAACAAGGAGAATTTGAAGAAACAGAAAACAAAGACAGGTGATGGTCCTTTGTTACTTCAGGTATGCTACTAAACTGAGGGTGGTCAAGCCTAGCTTGTCATTCATCAATTTCAATTGTGGTCACGACATGAACTTCGTTGGACGCTGTTATTGTCAAAACATAGAGACCATGTTCATTCACGCCACCAAGTAGTTCTCACTTGGTTGCTTGATCCTTCACAAGAAAATGAGAGGGCCAACATTCAAAGAACCGTGAGTTATGCTGAGAAAAAGTACGAAAAAATAATAAATTTTTTGAGAGATTAAGATCATGAATATTTTTAAGAACAAAATTTTTAGAATGAGAGGACATAATAGCATTACCAGTGTAACAGATGTGCAAACCTTGATTATTACCAATCGTTAATTGATCTGCACGAGTATAATTTTTTGCAACATCAATAGCTAGCAAATCCGAAGTTGTGTAATGAGTAGCACCAATATGAACAACCCATGGATAAATTGACCACCATGAGAAATTGAAGAGAATGTTAAGTTGTTTGTGGGCACGACACCTGAAACAACCATATGTGCTTGAGGGCTAAAATTTTGATGAGGTTTATAGTGAAGGCGACATTTATCAACCGTATGATTACGATAAGCACAAATTTGGCAACGTCCACGATTTTGACGAAAAGAGGAGGAGTCTCGTGAAAGACCATAAGAAAGAGGATTGTGTGGTGGAGTAAGCAATAAAGGAGCCGACATTGGAGAGGATGATGTAAGTGGTTTATATGCAAGATCGTCAAGAGGATGATCAATGGTACTAATGACAAGAATTCATGGGCAACAACATGGCTATGAAGTTCATTGAAAGATAATGGTTTAGGACACATATTAAGGCAATAATAATGCAATGAAATTCATGAGCAATAATGCGATAAATTATAGCACTGAAATTTGTAGGAAAAATGGACCTTCCTGCGATAGCAAGTTCATCAGGAATAGATTTAACACGTTAATACCGCGAAAGTGAGATCATTCTTTTTAAATTTCTGCATTTCAATGTTAAGTTGTAGTTGACGGTTATGAGAAACCGAACCAACAGTGGTGGCAAGAGCACTCTAAGCGGCTTTTGAAGATGTTAAGCCAATAACATAAGGAAAATTCCTCAGAAAAAGAGGAGACAGCCCATGAAAGTAGCATTTAGTCCTTTTGAAACCATAATTGATAGACGGGATTGGGAATAAATTCATATGGTGGTGATGTTGTAGTAATAGTCGGAGAGGAAGGGGTAAAGTTTTCATCTATAAATCCCATCAAAATTTGATAATTAATAGGAGGATTAAATTGTTTTCCATGCCAAACAATTTTTTTGGTAAGCTTGATGTCACGAGGAAGAAGGAGAGGATGAGACGGATGGAGCCATAACAAAGTTGAGGGAGAGTTTGAAGCCATTTTGGCTCTGATACAATGCAGAGATTTAAAGTGTTTAATTATATGTATTTTGTATATGTTCTATGAAAAATACAAAATCACATGTATTTATACTAAGATATATTAAGAAGAAAATAACCACAATAAAAAGATAACAAATTTAAATATAGAATAGAATAATATATCTCTTCACAATAATGAGAATTGAATAATAATGATAGAATTCATGTGTCTATTAATCAATTGAATAATAATGATAGTATATCATCATTTACATAAACAAAAAATCAATTGAAGGACACTTTGTCTATTAATCAATCCGTAAAGTAAATATACATTCACAAGAAAAAGTTCAAAGTATAATACATATCTATCTTATATAGGTTTTGACCATCAAACTCCATCTTGTATCTAGGATTGTTAAATTCATTCTGTGGGGAAATTGTTTGAAAAAAGAGTTGAATTTAATTTATTTAGAGTAAACAACATTTTCTCACCCAAGGTTTGGCCTAAAAACCTTTTCCACCATTAGTTAACATAAATAAAATTTTTCCACCCAAAATCAAAGCTATTAAAAAAAAAAAAAAAAACCTAAAGGTGTAAGGGCAAAATAGTGATTTTATTATATATTAATTTTGAAAAGAATTAAAAAAAATTGTTGTATGGATCAAACCAAAACATTTTAAACATGATAATTTAACCCTTAAAAAAGTTGAAAAACTCATTAATCAATCTTTAAAATATATCCAAATCCCCGTATATTTAAAAACTACTATAGAACCTCAATAGTTGTGATATGATATATACACGCATAATTTGTTGCATTCTATTCAATTAATTAAAAGTGCATTTGTCATTTTTGAAGCTAATAGAGGTAGACTAATAATTTAAGTTTTTCGAAGGACCTCCAATTTTTTTCAACAATAATTGTGATATGACATATGCACTCATAATTTGTTGTATTATGTTCAATTATTCAAAGGTATAACCATGTTTTTTAAGGTTGCTAGAGGTAGATTATTATTTTAAAATTTTTCAAAAGACCCCCAATTTATTTCAACTTTATAATATAAAAAATTATAGTTTACCCTCTAACATATAACTATACAATAAAAATACTATTATCTATAGGAAGAGGTCAAGAAGGGGATGAGGTCGAAAAAAAAGAGAAATAAGTGGTTTCTAATAAAATTTGGATATTTAAAGAGTTTATATTTACTTTTTGCTAATTTGGAGTTATATAATAATTTTGAAAAATGAAATAGCAATGATGAAATAGTTATTTCACTTTCTAAGACTATTTATTCATTAATGAAGTTTGATTTGGATACAAAAAAATTTTTGGGTAAATAAAAAATGTTATTTATACTTGATTTAGGACGAAAAGTATTATTTATATCGTTTAGAGGCAAAAAAAGGGTTTCAGGGTTAAACCTTGCGTGGGAAAATATAATGTTCTCATTTATTAAGATGAAGGTTAAGAAGTTGAAAGATTAAAGGTAAAGGAGTTGAAAGGTGCAAGGTTAAGGTTAAGAGTGAAATTCGTTGGTATTTTGATTTTTTGAATACGTTTTTATTTTGATTCTATTATCTATATATTTTTATTTGCAGTTACTAACATAAAATTTTATTAACAACGAATAGGTTTCTTGTCATGGCCATTTCAGCAAGAACCTTTGAAAGGTTAGCATCATTGCTAGCACTTAATTTGGTTTTTTGGCTACCTTCAACGAGGATTTATATACATTCGTTTCGAGGAGTTCACTATGTTTTTTGTCTCTCCATAAATTTGAGAAAGTCCGCAGCTATTTCCATGAAACTTGGAGATGTTTTCACATCACCAGCATGTTGATAATAAAAGAAGCCTATAGCTAACTTTATGTCCCTTTTTGTTGCACTTGAGTTGATCTCGCCGACCAAGTCATATGACTTTCTAAGCCAGTTCTTTGTTTCTTTGCTGAGACACAAAGGAAACTCCCATTTTAAAAGGATACCTGGGCATCTCCTTTTCGTTCAACACGTTAATTATTATTAAATTCAAGTTACACCTGGTGGCGATTTGCATATATAATCAAACTATCTTTTCATTAAAAGTATTATACTTTGCCGTCAAGAAGTTATTGTCGTAAATATTTATATGTTGTTTAAAACATTATATAAAATTTTTATATAAACAATATAGATAACCAGCTACATCACTATGAAAAACAAAACTAATTAAAAGATCTACCCAGTGAAACTTCAAGAACTGGCCAAATTTCTGGTTACAATTTTTGTATATACGTAGTTAAGTTTTGATAAGTTGGCAAATCCTTTTAAAATAATTTTGGGTGTAGAAATTTTTTAAACAAAATATCAAATTACTAATTTTAATGTAAAACGATGTAGAACTTCGTTAGTTTTTATCACGACAAACGAAACATCACAGAAAAGAATCCAAAGAGTAGCAAAACAGCTCATAAAAAACGAAGCTAGACCTTACAAGTAACACCACATATATAATACTATTATTTTTAGAGTTTAGCGTGCATTCATGACAATTGGAATACTCTTACAAAGTGATAATTAATGAAGGCATTGAAAATGATTTGAGGTGAGAAGAAAACCCGAACCAAATCAGAACTGTTAGGCACCCAACAATCATGTTCCAATTCCAATACAAAATTGACATTCACGATGTCAGTTTTAGTTTTATATTTTTAGGAACTGATGGATCTTATTTCTGTACCAATTATAAGTTGGTAAAACTGAAATCAGAACCTAAAATCTGGAACTAAAAGATAAATCAGGTACTCAATTGGGTTTTTAACTTAAAATTATTTTTTTCCTCTAATGTTTTGATATGTAATAAATTTCCTACTTATTAATTTGGGATTTAGAAGGATTTTTTAGATAATTTATTGCATATGAAAACTATAAATATATTTATAATGCAAAGTCTTTTTTAAACTTTTTTTAACCTTATGTTTTAATATATGATGATTTTCTAGATAAATTGATATACGAAAACTTTTTTTCGATATATGATAAATTAGTTACTTATTTGATATGTTTCTTTCAATTAAAAAAAATAAAAACAGTTTAAAACTTATTTACAAAAGAATTACCCTAGGTACCCAAAACTGAAACTAGAATTGAGGTATCGGTTTCAATATGAGAATTTGTTATCATAGGTTCCGATTCTGATTCAAAAAACATGTCAATCAACCGGTTTTTGTTCCTACAATTTTTTGTAAGGTATTCAAACCCACTCACCCTCGAACATGATGGATAAAGAGAAAATAATATAAATTAGTCCACATGGTTAACTCGGACTATTTTTTGCAAATTGTGAAAATCCACGTAATATGAGATTATAAAGCCAAAAATTACAAAACTTGTTATCTTTGTGTCAGATTTTAGGATTAAAAAGTTTCTCCCTTTTAGAGAAGCTTTTGAAATAGAAAAGGTTCAATAGCATCATTTGCAGGTCTAATCAATAATTTCGAAACCCAAGGTTAAAAGAACATTTCCATCCAAGTCTACTGGGTGGTACTAATTCATGTGATTTTAGGTCCAACTTTAGTAAAATCTTATCCCCAGTTAGTCTGGTTAAAGGGAGATTAGTTTTAGGCCTGTTATGAATGGTTTTGGACCAAAGTCTAATGTTTGATAAGAAGAAGATTGTTAAGTATCCTACATTGGTTGAAAATTAAGCTTAAGTTGGGTGTACGTATAGAAGTGTGAAAGAAAAGCCCCTTGATCTAACATTTGGTGTTGGAGAGGTCCAATACCACTTTCTCCAACACCAATTGTTAGTAACCAACATGTCATTTTTCCAAATTTAATACGAGTAAATATGTAATTTTATTTTTTATTATAAAAATTATTTATTCACTCGTATATTTTAAAAATGTTTTATGATCTTAATAGTTTGTAATATAATATTTTTGCTCTCAAACTTTTTTCATATTTTAAAAATCCCCTTTTAAAATTTCAAGAAACACCCTATTTTTTCAAATTCTAAAAAAATCCTAAAATTCTTAAAAATATATATTTTACCACAAACATATATCATTTTATTCAAATATTATGATAGAGATGTATTTAAGGTATAAATGCTATTTTTTTTAATTTACAAAGGTAAATACATAATTTTCATAACTTATTTTAAAAATTATCAAATTCACTCATATATTTTGAAAATATATTATAATATCAATAGTTTATAATAAGATAATTACATCTTCTAATTTGTTTTTTTTTTTTTTTTGTAATTATCATTTTTAAAACTATTAAGGCACATATTAAAATTTAAAAATTTTCAAAAAATTACCCTCTTGTTTTCAAATTTAAAAAAGCACTCCAAAGTTTTTTTCAAATTTTAAAAATCCCTTAAAATTTTTACAAAATTTATAGTTTAACCCAAATATAATTATTTATCATTATATTCTTTGTATATTTATAATAATAAAATTTTTTATACTTTTTAATTTTAATTCATACAAATTAAAGTTAAATTATTTAAATTAAATTTTAAGAATAAAATATTATTTAATTTGAGGATATTTTTGTCTTTTCAATAATTTTATAAAAAATTTAAGAGAAAATTTTACAAACAAGCAAAAATTTTATTTTTTCAAACTTAACACAAGAAATTTTATTATTTCAGAAAACATTGGATGGAAATAAATCTTTTAGCCCTTATTATAATAACTAGATGGATATCTTCCCGTTTTGATTATGATATGCTCTCATCACTACCACACAGAAGGGTTTTACTGGCGATTGTTTACCACTCGATGTAACATACTGGATGAACAAAGAGTATTACACGGTTAATGAATGAAATGGTTAGTTGATTTGACTTTGTTAACTACATGACATGTTGATATATTAAATGTTTCCGTATGAATGCGAGGAACAAACATCGAGTGGTGAACAACCATCACGAGCGAAGGTATTCATAATAATCTATCGGACTCGTAAAGATGGAAGACCAATAGACAAGGACTCTGCACACGCAATTGTAAGTTTACAGTGTGTAACTTTATTTGTTTTTATGAGAACTGAACGTAATAAGACATTGTTTTTTATATTGGGTTTAGGAATTCATCTAAGAGAAGATAAGTGAGTTATAAAGTTTTTTCTAAGAGTCAAATGCAAGTGTTCCTGAGATGGAGGAGGATGCATATGCTCAAGTGATAGGACTAGAAAGGCATGGTCAGGTGCGTGAATTAGGATTATGTCCCACTCCTAGTTTGTATAGGGTATCGACATCATCATCGCACCAATAAGGCGGCCCTTTGGGGGTGAGTAATGATGCTAACGAAAGAATACGAGAACTGGAAGAGCAACTAAAAACACTATGAGAAGCTTATAGTAATGACATGAACGTGATGCAATCTAAGTTGTCTAGGATTTGTGAATCGTTAGACATACTACCAAATGAAAATGACAAGCCACCTTGTGGAGAGGTAACGTATATAGGATATGTTCATATAATAAATTTTTTCAAATAAAGTAATTAATTGAAAACTACTATATACAGTTTGTTCATTTTTGTGTTATAGGTATCACATCCAGCAAGTACCCATCACTCATCAAATGAAAACTAGTAAGTTTGTATTTGTAGTCATATGAGATTATATTAAATGTTTTCCATTAAAAAAAATGTGTATTCATGAAATTCAATCGATTGGAGGGTTGGTTTATATATGGTTATAAAGTGTTAAAATTTTTGTGTGACAAAACATGATATTGTTGAGTTGATTTATACATCGACCATAAATGATTGTGGTTTATCAATGCATAATGATGGATGCATGCTATGCAGAGTCTGGAAACTATATTTGACATATTGAATTATTAATGGAAAAATGAATGATTACTTTAGGGGTGTGCACTGGGTTTATTTGTTGTTTGGAATGGTTGGTGTTTTAAGCTTTGTTGCTTGGAATGGTTGGCATTTTAAGCTTTGTTGTTTGGAAACCATTTTTATGCATGTTATTCAAATAGTTCACAATCATAAAATTCTCGTTTACCTTCATACTACAACATCTAGTTATATTTGGCAGTTGGTTGGGTTTTGGGCATCGTCATGTGAAGGGCTTTATCAAGTAGACATATTATGTATGCCTAACTATACGACATCTATTGATAGATTACATTTTGGTAGTATTTAGCAATGTCTTCTTCGCATTGAAATTGCAAACTTATACTTGTCATACATAAACCTATATTTCTGAATGGGGATCTACTGCATAGGCGTAAGACATAGGTTTTTCCATCATAATTATCTTCTGCTAACTGTATTCCTTTATTTTATTATTGTGCTTGCATTTGTTTAAAGCATATAGCTAAATTGTTTTTCTTGTGGTTGGGATGAATAGGTTGATGGTAGGTTAGATCTTTGTGTATATTACAGTTGAATACTCTTTTCATGTGGGAATTTGATATTACAATATTTTATACTTGTAACTCTACATTGTTGAGGTATCTATTTACACATTACATGACTCATAACCATGTAGATCATATATTTGTCGCTTCTTTTGTTATTATAATTCAGTGTTGCCTAGTTAATTTTGCATTTTTTATTTATTCTACATTGAGTGATCATTCATAGACATTGTTTATTGTTTTTGTGTTTTATTCATTTTACATCTTTTATTTTTTTCCTCAGGGCATAACATCAGAGTGTTGGCTCCAGATCTCCAAGCAAGCTCCATAACGATTAATGTAACAGTTTTGACTTCTTATGGTGATGGATTATTACATATGTTTACAATGAGTATTCTGATAAAAATTTTATCAAATATTTCATTAATGAATAATTTGTGAATTTATATTGATGTTTATATGTTGTTGTAAATTTGTTTCTTGAGTTTTGTTGAAATTTTTCAGCAAATTTCTTGTTAAAAATATTATTTTGGTCATTGTTTACAGAGAAATTGTAATAAAAATAATTATTACTCAGTAACAGGTGCGAAGACAAATGCCACTAAAAAAAATGGCACTAGAAATTGAAAACCATGGACAAAAACCAGTAAAAATCGCCGCAAAAACAGAGGAACAAATTTGCACAGGAAAAATTAAAAGCGCCATTATAAACTAAAGAAAATGCTATAAACTGAATAAAACGCCACAAAAAGGTAAAAAACGCCGCTATTACTTATCAAATTTGTCGAAACCTGGCGCAGGAAAATATTGCAACAAAATAATTGGGTGGATAAGGGGTTTTACCGGCGTTTTAAAAATATTGATAAATCCCAAAAATAAACGTTGTTGAACCTTGCACGGGAAAATTATATAGTTGCTCAAGGGTTTTATCGACATTTTTAAAAATGTTGGTATAACCCCAAAAAATACGTCGGTGAACGTTTAGTTTTCATCGACGTTTATTTTTGGGTTATACCGATGTATTTAAAAACACCGATAAAATCTTTATCGACACACGCTTTACCGATGTTTACCCAAACGTCGGTAATTTTTTTTTGTGACGTTTTAAAATGCCGCTAAAAAACTAGATAAACGCCGATAAAACCCCTTCCTATAGTAGTCTATTCATTTTACTTCATATACCTCATGTAGTCTATTCATATTTGATACGTGAAATTGATTCTAATTTCTATATTTTGATTAGCGTAAGGCCAAGATCAATTTAATTTCGTGTAATATCTTTTTTTTTTTTTTTTTTGGTCTTCAATCACAAGTTTGAAATGCCTTTATTACCTGTTATCAGCCAATGAAAAAACAAGCCTTAATGTTTGGGTTTGCATGATGAATAAAACTCGAATTTGCTTTAGGTAAGCCGCATGGAAACAGCAAAGTAGCTTGCTTATTAAGTGAAAATGACTATATAACGGCAAAGTCAAGGCTGGTTCCATCAGAAATATTCCCAGATGATGCATAAAAGTGGTATTATTAGAAGACTTGTGTATGAACACAGTGAGTCAAAAAACACGTCAAAATTCTCTTTAACGGCTTGGAAGCACCTATGAACTTTCCAAATGAATATAATATCCCTTGAAATAACATGTATATAAGTATGCTCCACAAAAAAAACTATCAAAAAAATTAGACCAAGTTCTCAAAATCAGCTATGGCAATATTGTTTTCGAAGTTCGTTAGTGAGACAGATATGAAAAGGAGTTTATCTATCTCAACCAGTTCAATGGGTTTAATACATTTTGAAGAAAACCATTTAATGGATATGCATGTTCAGGATGACCTGGGGCAAATCTGGATATTTAGTTGCTTAGTTCAGAAGAATGGCGATGCGGGATGTGCTCTTTGTGTTGATTGGCTTGAATTTGTGAGGAAGAAAAATGTTAGAGTTGGTGATAAGGTTATTTTGATTGAAGAAATTGTGGAGAATCAAGCTATGGTAGCAAGGATTAAGATTGAAGTGAAGAGGAAAATCAGATTATTTGGCGAAGATATCTGGGCTGATGTCAAATAATCATAATATATCATTTGGTGTAGCCTTACTTGGAAAGACAAGTTTGAGCCAGTTTACTTTTTCTAGTTCAATTATGAATTATAGTTTAGGAAGAATTGCTTGACTTAGTGAATTAAGTTTATTTTTTCTTTCTGAGATGTTTTAATTGATAATTTCTTGTTGCACCTGGTTAAGGGTTTGTGTGGAGGTAGGTTGAAATAACCCCTGGTAAAAATGCAGACATCACAAAACCCCTTCTCAGTTTTTATATTCTCCCCTATCATTGCAGCTACTTCCAAAAAGGGTATTCTGAACAGTTGTTTCTCCACTTATTTTTGCATGTTCAAGATTCAATTGTAAACCCTGGTAGTAAAGCAACAAAATCCTTGCTTACAGTAGATTTGGAAAAATTTTAGAAAAATATTAGTTTTGTTCTGACTAATAATTATTTGCAAAAGAAATATGATTGAAGATAGAAAATGTTATCATACATAGGAAAATGGCCGAGCCACAAGTTCATGAACATTGAGGCAACTTTAACAACCCTGGAGCATTTAGTCAGTTTTTTAAATTCCAACAGAATCATAACTATTGTATACAGCCTGTTCTCCTAAATTTTATGCAGCGATCAATCCTTCGAAGGCAAGGAATATGCAAATCAACTAAGGTCCTCATACCAAGAGTTCTACTGCTATGAGATCTGTGGATGATGTACAACTGTAAATGAGGTCCTTCAAATGTGTTTTACCATGTTAAAGAAGAAATACAGCACATTATAAAAGACTAAATAACATATTCAGAATCAGTTATAAAAACAAGAATAATTATCAATATGCAAAGAATCAGATTCGGTATTCAAACTTATTACCTCCAAGTACTCAGCTCCAAGAGTATAGACTCCAGAAGCCTGATGCGGAACATTGTCAGCTTGTAAAACTTGTTTTGCAAGAGATAAGGCCTACAAAAAACTCAACATAGAAAGCATGAGCACAAATTTTTAAGAAATGAAATTCAAAAACAAAAATTAAAAACTGTTTGAGTCCATTAGTCCAAGCAAGTGAACTCAAAAAGTAATTGGCAAATGACAAGAAGGATACCACAAAGTAACCAAGTATTGAAATGTCTCATTCCTGGCAACAAAATCAGTTTCACAGTTAAGTTCAATAACAGCAGCTTTGCCCTCACTCTGTGCAAAAGCAAGCAAACCCTCTGGAGCAGTTCGGGATGACTTTTTTGATGCTAGAACCTTCCCTCTTTTCCCCAACTTTTTCTGTGCTTCCTCTAAAAAAATCATTCGGTCAACAATATTATAACTTCAAACATAAAAAACCCACAAAAACTAAAAACCAAACAAGGAGAGAGGGAGAGAACTGTGTTATCTGTGAATAGTTAATTTACTGTTATACAACTTATTACCAATGTTCCAATTGCAATCAACAAGGGCAGACTTGACATCCTTCATAGGAGCACTTGTCTGTTCTCTTAATTGCTTAATGAGATTCATTTGCTCTGTTGCTGCAGGAGCTTCATCATTGAACTGTCTTGAAGTTGATGAATACGCAGATTTTGGTTACCATTTCTGATTGAAATAAGTCCTTGATTTGTGTGGACTTTGAAACAGCAGTTCCATGGTTTGCCCAAGTAGAGTTTCCATGTGTATGATAACTGGCAGCGCTAAGTTTGCCGTACAGAAAGATCTTAAGTGGTTGTTTTGCATTTCCAAAAAGAGCCATCTTCTTGCCTTACAGTCTACTGATAACCTATATTATAAAGTGAATCAGAACTCACAAAAAAAACCTAGGGTTTAATAGTTTTAGAGAAACATAAAGACAGAAAATTACAAAGTAGTAAATCAAGCATTTTCCTATTCTGTATAAAGAAACAATAAAAAGCATTCTAAAGCAAATAAGCAACAATATCAAGGCTAAGCAGAAGCTATTCTTTAAAGCAAAAAATTATTTCAACCGAATCTTGATCAGGCAAGCAAATGTTAGGAACAATCATTTTTATTTAACAAGAATGAACAAATAAATTTTCCCCTCAAAAGAGGTAAAAACAACAACAAAAGAGTGCGAAACAAGCATGAAATGCAAATGCAATTAATTGATCTTGTATTCAATCGCTTGAAAGTTAATGCCAATAAATTCTGAAGCTATATACACAACCTCAAACACAAAATCACCAAATTAACAGCACGAAAATAAATAAATTAATTAAAAAGGCCGACTCCCCCAGAAAATAAATCCAAAATAAACAAATAAACGAACAAAAATTCCATTATTTATCAATACGCAGATTATAGCTCCAAACAAAAGAGCAAAACTCTTCATCAAGGATATTGGATTCTCGTATCAATTTACCTAAATCCTTCTCACAAATTAAAAAAAAAATCCAAATTATAACATTTTAAAATCGAGCTCACATTTTGAGCTAACCGCTGCATTCAATACATCAGTTGGAAAAATTTCGACAACAACAAAGACAACCCGAAGCTTGCAGCTGAAATGCATACGAATCGCCGGCGTTGATCACGGCAAACAACAACAAAAAAAAAATCTAAAAAGCAAATTTGAGAATTTAGAGTAAAGTGTAGTTTCTGCAAATTCTTAAAGAATTAGGGTTTAACCGTTTTGTATGAATTAGAAACAGCGGGACAACAGGAGAAAATTTGATTTTCACATGGTTTGGGCCTCGTAAGAGTTGGACCAAGCAAAACGGGCAGGGCAAGTGGGTATGGATTTTGTCGTTACGGTTACGGATTTTGATAAAATGGCTTATATATGCAAATATATATATATATTAGTTTTATACAAGTGATAAATATGATGTGGAACCTATACTGTTTTTAAGTGAACCCGCAATTAACACGTTTTTTAAAGTTAATTTTAGTTTTTAATGTTTCCTAATTAATAAAATATTAAATTATCTAGAAAATAAAACATCAGATTTCATTAGAATTAAATCGAATTGAATTAATTTGGGATTAAATTCAAATTCAATTTGAACAAATCTAAAATGAATTTGTTTTTTATGAGTTCGAATTTGGAATTCGTAAGCTTCTGATATCGAGTTTGAGCTTGCAATGAGCTCAGTTTGGGAAGTTTGTGAACTAATAAAATCGTTTAAATTAATTAAAACAATGTTATCTTAATTAATATATATCATAACAATATCCTTTTTGGGCGTTTAAGATGTTTGATGATTTAAACCAAATTGAGTTCAAACTCAAACTTGACTCGCTTTAAGTGAAACAAATCAAATTTGGAAAGTTCAAATTAAACTCCATTATATCAAATTTGGATTGATTCAAATCCAACCCTATATTTAATGATAGATTTGGATCAACAATTTAATCATCATCGATCAATAATTAAATGATAAAAAAGTAAAACTTCTACAAGAGGTTAGAGACACAATTACATTACGAAATAACACAAGAATAGCAAGTATATTATCAAATTACTATGAGCAAATATAGTAACTATTTTACCATATTAACGAACAAATATAGTAAATAAAACATTAGAAATATTATGTTAACATGTTACCTTTAATTTCACATTTACATAACCAAGTTCAAGTGCATATTAAAATTTTTTTATTATTTGGTTGAAGTGAGATTCAATGTTTATTGACTACTTTATTGTCAATACTAAAAGTGGACTCTTAAGCAAAATTGTTATTAGTATACTCATGATATCACAAGCCATCATGACAAGCATCAGATAATGATCATAATTATTCTTTCAGTGATTGAGAATATTCATATTGTAATGCTTGATGCAATCAAATCTTAGCTCTTCCAAATAAAGATCCATTTTGGGTTTCTTAATACATTATTACTAAATATACTCTTGTAGTGGTCAAATTCCAACACTATTTAAATATTAAAATTTTAAAAGAAAAAATATACAATAAATAATATTTTATTAATCACAAGTATACAAAAATGTGTCATGACTTACTTATGTGTTATCTTTAAGGTTACTAGAACTATTAGTCGCCATTGAAGGGACAACAAAAACTTCTTTAGAAGATTAAACCTTATAAACCTCAGAAAGCTTATACAACTTCGACATGTATACAATTTCAATATATTGTATATTTGATCTTTAGCATTTTAAGCATAGTTGCACTTATAACTATTATACTTTTCTTCGTTCTAGGTTAGTTGTGTTATTTTCTCTCACGTTTTATCCTTATATGTTTACAAGAATATCGAAGATAATACGTTCATATTAGCTAAATACAAAAAGTTTCAATACAAGAATAATTCTACCTCGATTAGGAAATTTCAAGATGGTAATACAAACATGCAAAATGGATGTATTGGCATAACCCAACCATAACCTATTTCAATCACAACCAAGCTCACTTAAACACTTATATAACATTACCAAGCTACTTTTACACATGTTATTTTCATCAATCACACTAAATCTCATTAATACATGCATTAAACCCATATCAAAGCATACATATATCACACATGCTTTTAAGCAAAAGAGCTTCATCATATCATCTTTATTTCCTCATCTTGTTACTTGATCAAGTTGTTCAAACATCAAACATAAGCCGAACATCATTATAACACAATCAAATAGAGAACTCATGCCATAAAAAAGGGAAAAGAGGTAAGAGATACCTACCTTAACTGTGGATGCTAGCTCTCTCTATCTAATTTGATCTCAATCTTTGGCTTGGTTTACAACTTCTAGTTGTTATCTCACACTTGCTAAAGTAGGGTTTGAGAAGAAAGAAGAAATTAGGTAAAACCTTATCTAAAAACAAAGAAAAAATCCTTCTTATAGATGGTGGTAAACATAGCTAGGACATATGATCGTGCTTCCATAGAAATTTTAGATTTTTAGCTTTCCACGCTACGTATGAGAAAGTTTCCTAAAGAGACCCATGCTTATGCTATATATAGCTTCTAAATAACTATTTTACCCCTAAACCCTCTCAACTCTATTTTCTATCATAAAATCTTACTTTTAACTCTGATTTTCAAGTAAAAAGACTATTTTAACCTCAAGATATTACATGTATTCTTTCTCTTTACTGTATGAGTAATTAATATATGAATTTTGTAAACAATTACTAATTCGTTTTTACTTGCATATTTTACTAACAAAATTTTTTACTGCTAAATTAGATTCCAATTATATAAATGTCTATTTTCTATTAGATTAGTAGGTAGAATTTTCTTTGTCATAGGTTCAAAATTAGTTAAAAGTTTATTGTTAGATTCCATGCATAGGTTGGCGGTTGGGTGCTGATTCTATCCAAGTTTACTATAATAATAATTATTATTATAAATTCATACAAGTGGACAGATGCATATGAGCTAAATTCTTAGCACTCAGATTCACTTTTATTATAGGCTAGAAAGATAAACAGTGACTTTGTCTTTCGCTTGGTATGGACAATAATGGGTCATGTAATATAATTTTTGAAGGAATTTTAATTCTTCAATATCTTATAGGTGAATGCAAGCCAATGTGTTGACAATCAAGATGAATTCTATGAATGTTCTTGATATATTGAGGATTGAGATTGATTGTGAGAATATTTTTGATGCTACTTAATTCCTATTTTCACATAGTTTCTTCTTATTATGACGAGATAGATTAGAAAACCTTCAATTATAAATTTAATATAGACTTATATATTGGATGTAAATTTATTCATAATCAATATACAAAAAATAAATATTAGTTATTTCTTCAAATTTGAGGATATTAAAGCCTCAGTAATATTTGAGAGCCTTCGAAGAGTACATCCAAATTTGCCATATGAATTTCAAATTCAAAGCAACTCAAATCCAAGTCTAAAGGAGTCACCATTGTCATTGAAAACTTTATACCATTAAACACTACACACGCTGGAAGGATGAGTGAAATTATTGGAACATTTGGCTCAACATGGGTTTTAATTATTATTCAATCCAACAATGTTTTTAATGCATGTATTATTCTTATAGACTCAAATTATGATATATGGTCACAATTGATGTAGATGCATATTGCAAAATAAAAATTTTTTTCCTATATTTGTGGCAAAAAAAAAAAAAACACAGATAAAACATGAAGATGACTATGAAAAATGATATGCAAAAAAACATAAAGTTAAGAGATAGTCATCGACGTTAATGAGTCCAAAAATCATGAAGTGTTACTTGTGATTACCACAATACATGAAATATGGAGTGCTTTGTCAAAAGCCTTTTATAATAAAAGTGATAAGTTATAAGTTTTTGCTTTAAATAAAAAAGCCTTCATCACAAAATGGAATGGTAAATCTCTCTTCGAATACTATAGGGAATTAACTGAAATCTTCAGAGAGTTATATCATCATGATAAAGTGGTTATGAAAGATCCAAATAATGTTGTAGCTTATCAATAATCCATCAAACAACTTAGGGTGCACATATTCCTTGACAGTTTGGATGTTGTATATAAATAGATTCGGAGGGAGATTCTTTGCAAAGAAACAACTCCAAATCTAGAAGAATGTTATGCATTAGTTCACCACAAAGTAGTTTGTGAAACTACTCTAAAAAGGGAAGATGGAAGTTTTGACACATCAACCATGATTGCCCAAAATCAATAAACTCATAATAAATGTGAACCACTAAAGACCAACGGTTCGAAGAGCACTGGGGACAACTCCAACTATAAATGTATACATTACAATAAGACTGGTCATACTAATAGTCAATGCTATAAACTTATGGGATATCCAAAATTATAGGATCACAATCGTGATCAAAAGAAGAGGAATTCAAAAAGATCATCTACTGCCAAAAGTACTAAGACTAAGATTGATGATGATGTTGTAGAAATAGCATCTATATTAGTCACAACTATAAATAATGGTGGTATGTTTTTAAATATGTTTGTGTCTATTTCTAATAGTACATGACTAATTGATTATGAAGTTACAAATGATAGAACATTTGATTCTAAACATATCTCACATCTTAAACTATCTTTTCAAAAAATTATTTCCACTACCAATGGTATCCTTAACCCTAATCGATACCCTAAATTTAGAATTTATTTTAATTATGTCATCTTTAGATTTTAACCTTGTGCCAGGTGTTAAGTAAAGGAAACTGTACTACTTGAATTTAAAGTCAAAAGATTCAAGCAAACTTTGACAACCTTCAACGATAACCCATGCTGAAGGGGAGAAAACAAAGGTAGAAATATATTTGTGGAATCACCATCTAGGGTATGTTTCATTCGTTATTTAAAGAAGCTATTTCCCAATATGTTTTCCAAATATGATCTTTTAGTTTTTCGTTGTGATATATTTGAACTTACAAAAGTCATTATGCTTATCTTCTTTTAAGTTTGAATAAAAGTCTATCTCTATTTATGGCTATTCATTTTGATGTTTAAGGTCCTTCAAAAGTTTCAACCATAAGAGGATCTAGATGGTTTGTTACTTTTATTGATGATTGTGTTAGGATGACATGGTTGTGTTTAATGAAGACAAAGGGAAAAACAAATTTGTTACTTTAAAAGTTTCATAAAATGGTTAAGAACTAGTACAATGAAAAGATAAAGGTCATTTACAGGGATAATGGCAGATAAAATCAGAATTTGGATTTTCAAAAATACCTTGAAACTCATGAGATAATTAATCAAATGACTTATTCTCATGCAACCTAACAAAATAGAGTGGTTGAGTGAAAAAATTGATATTTGAACTCATAGCCAAGATCAACTCATTTCAAGTATAGGATCATTAGCTGCAAACTTGGATTGGTCGTTACAACAATTTGATGTGAAGAATTTTTTTTACATGAAGAATTATCTAAGGAAGTCTATATAGATCTCCTACCAAGATGTATAGTACTTGAAAAACATAATAAAAAAGTTTACAGATTAAAGAAATCATTGTATAGGTTGTAACAGTCTCTTAAAGCTTGGTTTGAAATGTTCACGAGGTCAATGATAGACTTTGGTTATAACCAAAATAACTTGAATCATACTCTATTCCTAAAGAAATGAAATGGTAAAATCACTGCACTATTTGTATATGTGGACGACATGGTGGCCATGGGAGATGATCCAAAAGAAAGAGAGAATTTGAAAGAACACTTATCAAGAGAATTCAAAGTGAAGGATCTAGGCCTTCTGAGATGCTTTCTTGGCATTGAAGTTTCTCAATCAAATAAAAAAATTCATGTCTCAAAGAAAGTGTACCTTATATCTATTGAAAAAAGTAGGGATGTAATGATGTCAACTGGCTGATATGCTAAAATAAAAAGGTTTAAAGTTAAGCATTGAACCTACTCAAGTTCCTACCAATAAAGGGAGATACCAAAGACATGTGGAGAAATTGATGTACTTATCACACATAAGACCAAATCTAGCTTATTCACTGAATGTTGTTAGTCATTATATGCATAACCTCGGGGACCAAATCATGTGGAATTTTGTTCACTAAAAATACATATTTTCAAAGCATTAAGCCATATATAGATGTTGATTGGTTGGATCAGTTAATGATATATGATCCACTTCAAGTTACTTTACTTTTATGGGTGGTAATTTGGTTACATGGAGAAGTAAGAAACAACTTGTTTTGCTCAATTTTTGTTGAAGCTTAGTTTAGAGGTATGACATTTGGACTCTATGAAGCATTATGGCTACAACTCCTTTTACAAGATTTGGGTTACTCATCTAAGCATCAATATTTGTTGTATTACGGCAATAAAGCAACATGTGACATTGCACAAAATCTATTACAACATGATCATACTAAGCATTTAGAAGTGGACAAATTCTTCATCAAGGAGAAACTTGAGGGAAAAATCTTGGAATTGTCTAAGATTAGATTAGAAAATCAATTGGCTGATATTCTTACCGAAGCAGTCTCAATTCGATTATTCTCTAAATTTTTAGACAAATTGGACATGAATGACATTTATGCATCAAGTTGAGGGGGAGTATTGAAGATAAAAAAAAAAATTTGTGACTATTCTTGATATATTGAGAATTGAGATTGATCGTGTAAATATTCTTGCTATTTCTTCTTTCCTATTATCACATGATTTCTTTCTATTGTGATGAGATAGATTAAAAAATCTTTAATTGTAAATTTAATATATGATTATGTTTTGTATTTATATATTGGATGTAATTCATAATCAATGTACAAAAAATAGTATGTTGGTTTGCATGCTTTGTATTACTCATACATATGGGATGTATAGTATTACTTATATTTTTAGATATTAATTATTAGAAATATAATATGAGTTTTCTTTTAGGATACTGTATAGTGAGTTTCAGTTCACCACCACATTGTATTTATATTTTCTGCACAGTATATAGTTTTCAGATAGACAATTTGTGTAGGACTTCTACTGTATGTACTAATAAAAGTTTTTTTTCCCAATACAACACACTAAATTATTATTATTATTGTTTTGATGATAAACTATATAATATAGTAACAGTAGTACATACGATAGTAGAGTCCTACATATCGTACCCAATTTCTAATTTGTTTTTTAATTGTCTATTATGTGAATTTTTTTATCCTAAATTAGATTCTAGTTCTATCATTGTTTTTTTTTTTTTTTTTTGGTTAGATTTGTAGACAGAATTTCTTTGTCATATGCTTGAAATTAGTCAAAAGTTTATTGCTGATTACATGGATGGGTACTGATTCTATCAAGGTTTAATCATATGAGCTGAATTCTAAGCACTCAAATTGACTTTTATTATAAGGTAGAAACTTAAACAATGACTTTGTGGATGCAATCTAACTTTTAAACTTCGAAATCATGTGCTATCTTAATTTTTGAACTGTCGTTTTGTTTTAACATGTCGGTCCCATACTAGAAAAACAAATATGTCACACAACTTTAACAGAAAATTTGAAACATAACTGGAAAGTGGTATGGATTCTTATATCTCCCTCATCATGATTGAAGGATTTTTACGTAGCATGCGTTTCATGACAGAGACATCGAGTTCAAGTGAAGTTTGGTCAGTATGGTAAAGGTAGTTAAACCTTCTATTATTATAGCTTGATCGCAGCGAAGACAAAGCATCAGGCTCACATAGTACTTGATCATTTAATCAATTTAGTTTATCAGATTCAGTGTTATAGAAAAAGATACTACACTGACAATGAAAGATTCACTTTGACAATAAGATCAAGTCCTGTTAAATTTGGAAGTATGCATGAATATTCTGCAATGAGAAGTTTGTTTTATCAAATGTCCACATCTTACGAGATCAGCACGTGCCATGCATTATAAAGCCACAACTGCCGCAAATTTTGTAATTTGATTGCTATCTTAGCATTCTTGAATATAAATATCACCTGAAATAGAAGAAAGAACAAAAAAAAATATAGTTTTCTACGATGCTGCATATATTCTCTAAGGAGCTGACACACACAGATGTGCAATGGAGGTTAGTTAATCATCCATTTGCTGCTATTCTTTTCTTTTTCATTCAAAAGGATACAAGAAAAGGATTGATCCCTACAACGAAAATTCATCAAGTTCTGTTCTAGTTTTTTATCTACAATTTCTTAAGTTTGACAATTTGATTTCACTGAGTTCAAGTTGTTGATTTTATCAACACCTAATTCCATTTTTTTAGCATTTATTTTCTGAAAAAACATATATATAACTTACATATCGATTCATTCAACTTAGTATTACTAGTAACTTCAACTCATTGATTATTGTAGAATGTAAAAGTATTTTGATGGGTTATACATAAATCATCTAACACTTGAAGGACTAAACCTTATGATAAAAAAAAAAAAAAAAACCCATATATAAATCGATTCTTCCCATTTTTTCACTTGAATTTTTTGCAGCTCTCTCGCTCTTCTAACTTCATGAAGATATTAACTTCTAAATTTTAAACCCACACCATGAAAACACAATTAAAAGCATGGTTATTTGTATTCTAGGATGCACATATATTCTATGATACAATACGAAATAAATGAAAATTAATATGTATCCTAAGAGATATCAAATTAATATATGATATAGTAGACGTATTATATGATATAATATATATTGTACAATTTGTTATATGTTATCAATACTAATCGATACATCTTTTTAGAAAGTGATGATGTGATAGATGTGTGTTTAAAAAATTTTAAACTTTTAAGAATTGTTTTTGATATTTTTATAAATGATAACGTGACAATTTAATTTATTATATTAAATTTTTTTTTTTGAAAGATATATCTCATGATATGATATAAAATACAAAAAAATAGGTTTTCAATAAATGGTACGACACACAATTTTGATTACTATGATTAAAAGTAGCTAATCCTTAATAATTTTAAGCCTTATACATATTTGTCAAATCAAGGTTTAGCCTTTTACTCTAGAAAGTTTATTGTTCCTTTATCTCACCAAAATCTTGAAATCTTGTATGTATTTCTAACAATGTAAATAATCCATCCAATTAAAATGAAAAAAATAGTAAATATTAACTTTTTTTATTGTTTAAATTTGTGTTTTTCTGTGAGATTTTGTATATAAGCTTCTAAGTTAAAAGAAAATGAAAATTAAGGCTAAGGAATTTCAGAGATTTATTTGTTAGGTTAGATATGATAACAAAATTACATTTAAATAAATTGTTGATTATACAGGTTTACTCTTTCAAGAATTTGCCATTTAATATAGCCTTCTTGATATATAGTCATTTCAATTAATAACATATATTTCTTAAGTTGTGATTTGTTTCTTATATCGTCGACTAATGTTTGTTTGTAAATATTTCAACTTTAAATGTGACTCGTTCTAATTTTAAACCTTGGCCATATATAGTTTAGTAATTCCAACTGCATGCTTGGAGCAATTCGGCGAAATATCTGCGGGGCATCACACAATAAATTTTTCTGCCCTAGACTTGGAAGGGCAGTCATGGGATTTTTGTCTCTCCACCCGAAGAACAGGTATACACCCAAAACCCGTTCTTAATAAAAAAGGTTGGCATGCATTTGTGAAAGACAAGGATCTAAAGGAAGGTGATATAATAACTTTCTCAAGGGAAGCAGATGACGCCAATGGAGTGGCACTTAGAATCACAGCACGTAGGACAGTACGGCTATGGGGTAAAAATATTGAACAGGATGTGTAGTATACCCTAATGATCAATTGCCAACGAAAGCCAAGAAGTTTCTTAACAATATATGAGTTCTGGATTAATTAGGTTTATGTTTATGTGGTTTTAAATGTGTGTGAGTGTGTTTAAGCTTGAGTTAGTTCTCTTTGGTTTGCATTAATAAGGTTGTAGAACGATGTTTTCATATTCGGATTGGATAATGATGTGGTGAAAGGATCAATTCAGGTCAATCAACAATTGGACCAGTTAACGTTGGGTTACTGTATCAAAAAACTATTGAGCATGTTCCAATTCGGGTTTGAAAACCATGGTGTTGAGTATTGGGTGTTGATAATCTGTGTTATGATATCCTTTATCTGCTCCATATGATCAGACACTCGCGGCTGATGGGTAGGAGGGAGGCACTCTAGATATCCATGTCCACAAGATGTTTTTGTAGAGGATTTTCTCCAAGCTCATTTACCCGACGAATTGTCCCGTCATCTACATCTGTGAAGTTCCAAACATGGCCTAAATGTTGTTGGTATTTGTAGAGAATGTCGAAGGAGACAGCGGCACGAGCGTGGCCGAGGTCGCTGAGGTCGTAGGCCGTGACTCCCCATCCGTACATGAGGACCTTTCCAGGGATTTTCGGCACGAAGACCTCCTTCTGCTGCGTCATGGAATTGTACACTTTCAGCTCCATGTTGAAACGACGCCGCTTTCTCCCTCTTCCTTATCTCTGTCCTGAAAATGTCTAGATTTGGAGAAACCTTAAACCTAATAAACTTCGGATTTCTCTTGCAGAATGTAGTTCTACATATTATTTCCAGTTGAAATAAAATTTGGGAATATGGGAATTAAAAAGAGTAATGATTCAATTTTAAAATGTTAACTTCAATTTTTTATGTATGATAAAATCATTGAATCTTATTATATATAGTCATCTAAATCAACAATATTTTCTGTATTGACAAGACAAACAGTAAATTCAAAAGAAAAATAAGACTCACAACTCAAGATTTATCTGAATATACCTCTAACTTGGTTTTAAAGAAGAAACAATAGTTTTTATGCCAGAATATAAGCGGAAAAAATAAAACACTTGTACACAATTGTCAATGATACGCCTGAACCATCTGATTAACCTCACGTCAATGTTGTGACAACTGCTCCTTTGATCACCAGACTTCTCTACTCACAGCAAACCAAAGAATAAAGAGGAAACATAACCCTAATCCCCTTTTGCTTCAAAATTTTAGCTAATAACCCAAAACACACTGTGTAATTTATACTTCTAAATGCAGATCTTTATTCCAAAACATACCGCATCATTTATATACAATTGGTTTTCACATCTTCGCTCAAATCAAAGATGCAATATTTGATTTGCATAAGAGAACCAACAATTTTAATTATCACAACAAACCAATACAACCTTGCAACAAAAATCTTCCCTTAATGCAAGCTATTGAATTCCAAATAGCTAAAATAATCCTAGAGGGAGGCGGATAGGATTTTTAAAACTTTTCCTAACTTAAAAACTTTTTCACTTTCGATCCAATTAACATACAAATAAACAATAAATTTATCAAGTCATTCAATCAAGCATATACTCAAACAATATAAAGTATGTAAACAAATTAAAGATAGAGAAGGGAGTTTTTCGTTGATTTTTATAGTGGTTCAAAGTTTCTTCACAAGTCTTCTACATCCACTCCTTCAAGTAATCCCGTTTAAAGTTTTTCTTCATTATCTTCAATATACCTAGAAGATATAATAATTTTGATGTAAGAAATTTCACCCTCCATACTAGTTCTGACAAAAATGATTGTACGATTTACAATAATTTCACGGGATTTTGCTTAGTTACTAGTTTCATAGGATTGTGTCCTAAGTAGTTGAAAAACAAATACAATAAAGAAAATGTGTCTTAAAGGTTGATACAAATATGAAGTATAAGTATTTCTCTCAAATGAATATGAATGAAAATTAGTGAGAGAAAGTAAAGAAAAATTAGAGAATGAAAAAGTAGAAGTGTAAGGCTTGAATCTCTCTAACCCTTCTTCCTTCAAATTAGTTGGTTTATATAGGATTTAGAGAAAATGGTCGTTGTTGCTAATTTGAGAGCCGTTGGAATAAATATGAGCAGACACATGGTCATGATCTTGATAATGAATGCAGTCTAACGGTCGAATTCTCTATATTACAACAACCCAGTACGGGCATATGCTCTACATACATGGTTGTGTATCTTCATATCTTCAATGTTTTATACTTCTAAAAGGCTACACGGTCTTACGCACGATACCCCTAATGATCACCACACGATCAATAATTTTTCTTTGCATGGGTATATGAACTTTTCTGCATGGGTGTGCGTCCAATGTTGATTGTATGATACCTACACGAGAGGCCTTGGCAATGAGTATTTTATTTCTGTGATGCATGATCATGCATTTGAAAGTTACATGATCATGTGTCCTTATATCTTGTTATACGAATGTTTGCACGACCAATCGATTCTTATATTCTCTTTATATGACATACATAGTTGTGCAACCAAGACATACACGATCGTATGCTTGGTCAAATTTGCAAAACATTAACGTTTTGTCCTCTTTGTCATGGATCAGTACATGCAAGGACAACTTAGGTATTTTAATAAAGTTTTTCACCAAATCAAAACTTACAAGGGTCCAACAATTTTCCCCTTATTGATTGATAACAAAACTTATATTAAAATGCAATTTATGCACATAATATAACATCATAAAAAAAAATTTATAAACGAAATTCAATACAAAACAAATTTCAACATATTCTTTTTAACATACCTATATACTCTCCTCTGTTTTGTTATAAATAAAAGAAGTATATTAAAAAATTTTCTTTTAGCAGAAAGAAAATTTTCAACCCCTTGTTTAAATAGTTTATCATTTTAACCATACCATGAAAATTCTTCCATTTTAAAAAACATTTTAACAAATTTTCTCCCTCTTTCAAACATAATTTTAACACCCTCTATCTCAAATAAAAAAAAAAAATGAAACTCCCCCTAATTTAAATATTTCCAAAGTACAAACAAAGAGCATTCAATAATAATATCTTCTCCTAATTTATAGGGATAAATGCAATTAAATCAATATTTTTATGCACAAAGTATGATTTTTAAAACTATTTCAGGGAAATGTTTGTAGAAAAAACTTTTCTAAATGAAAATTTTGGAAAATTCTATAGACTATATCAAGCATGGTCGTGTATATTATATGTATGATTGTTTATTTCTGATTATAAAATATGCACGATCGTGTAACATTTAAGCACAATGTTATGATTGGGAAAATTGCAAGCACGATCATGTATTGCAAATACATGATCATGTATATTATTAAAATCCAAAAAACTGTAAAAAAGTGTAGTTTAAATTGCAAGGGAACTTTTGATATCAACTTCAAAGGATCCAAAAATAATTGAAATTCATTCTAAAGCATTCATATCAATTTAAAATATTGGTCAAACATGACTAACACCATTGGCACATGTTAAACATATTTGAAACCATTTTAATGCAATTTTGGGGAATTGGGAAAATATAAAAGCATTTTATGGACAAAGTTGATTAAAACAATACAATTACATCATATTTGCACAATTTGATCATGAGGGACCAACAATATATGAATTCATATCATTTGATACCAAAACAATCAAATTTTAATCCTTTTGACATGAATTCCAACCAATTGCATGTTGTAACATAAACATACATACATATAACTTACTTGGATCAATTATAATCTAATCATTCAATCATAGCAAATACTAATATATTCAAATTGAATTCATCAATTCTATTACGTACTTTTATGCCTAAGTGATTTGAAGTTCCATTATTTTCAATCAAATTTTTATTTTATAATGAAGTACACAAATTATATGTATATTATCTCTATACTATATCAACAACTCAACCAAACCAAACCTTCTGTAGACTTTGACCCAGAAACTATTTTTTTGCTTGCCTTATTTACTGTAGGAAAAAAATTGAAACCTTTCGATGGTTCCTTCTAACCTAGTATTAGGAAAATATATTTTAACATTGAATGATTAGAATGAAAAAAACCTTCCAACAACTAATTACAAATAAATAAATATATTGACACAAGCAAATGTTGTTTAAATTAAAGATTATTGGTTTGTTTCATCCCTTAACATGCCACATGTATCGGAATAAAACTTTACAGAAAATCCAACAACTGTTTGTTAATAAACATGAATTTTTAGTCCTCCTATTTATAGATGAATTAAAAATGATTGCATTTCTATGTTAGTTGAGCTTACTTCATGCACTTGCTTACTCCAAATACTTGGCTAATAATTTGTTAATTGACGTGCAACCAAGTTATGTTTCACTTATTTAAGAAAAAGCCAATGATTTCGATCAAATCCTATGAATTGATTTAAAGATTCAACTTCATTAATTCTATTATATTTTATGCCTACACAGAATATTAGAGGAATTGATTTGATTGATAAACTTAGATGTCAAAACTCAAACAAAGAAAGAATGAAACTGTAATAGTTCAACGGTAGAACTGTCCATTTAGGCGCTTTGAGATCAAGGGTAAAAGAGAGATTCTTGATCGAAAATGGTTTTGAGAGGGTTGAAGGGTAGAAAAGTCATTTATAAACTATATGTGACTTATACATGGGTATTCTTGGGATACTATTCCATGTATGGCATGAAAAGAGGAAATTGAGATTTCTATAAGACATACAACTGCGCACATGGTCATGCGTCGCATGTTTTAGCCATATATACTCGTTTTATTTTCAGTCGTGTAGTTCCCAACTTTTACCATTTTCTTCTCCTTCTTCTTTCCGTGTTTCAGTGAACCCTAGGGCAGTTGAGAAAGATCAACGAACAGCTCAGCTTTAGATTAGAGATCCAAAGACTCATAGAGAGAGAGATCCAAAAGCCATGGCTAGAGGTAAATGTGCCCTTACCTCTTTCACCTTGTTTTAAAGCGTGTTTCTTCTTTTGGTTGAGTTTTGAAATTATTACTTGCTTCTTGGATGCTTGCTTGAGTTGTAAAACATGTGGATGATGATTTATTAGCTATTTGAGTGGTTGATTTCATGATTATATATTTATTTCTTTGTATTAATGTGTTTTATGCTTTATTTATGAGATGTGGTATGATTGAAATGAGATTTGGATGAATATATATGTGCTAGCAGTAGCCTTGAGTGTGTATTGATAATTAATTGAAGTTGGAAGAGTTTGGAAGATAGTTGGTTGGGATTTTTAGATTTTTAGACGGTATCTGTAGAAATTGAGTGGAGTACATGATTGTGCACCCATGGGTGCATACACATGTGGCCTCATTTCTACATGAGCATAGTCTTGCATGACACCCATGTGTGCTTAGAAAACCTAGACACACGTTCATGTGACAAATGTACATGCCCGTGTGTTCATTCCTAATATCACACGTTCGTGTAAATAAGACACGTAAGTATTGGATGGTAGCTGCATGCCTGTGTAAGTGTGGGACACAACCTTGTGCCTTGAATGCACGCTTGTATGTTCACACCGCATGCCCGTGTGGCCAGCCAAAGTTTTATAAATTCATTTTAGAAGCTAGCACGATCAAAAACACAACCAACACATGGTCTTGTGTGTCTACCCACACAAGCGTGCGCTCAGAGACACACGTTCGTACACCTTAAGAAAAGCACAAAAACACCTTAACAACAAATATAAACCATTTTAAGCCATTTCTAAGCTTACAAAACTTAATTATAATAAGATATAACAGTATATCATGCATGATCAGCAGCATAGAGCAAGACATGCCATATTAGAGTTTTCAGAAACGGATCTAAGGATCCAATAACATGTTTTTAAAGTATAGATATATAATATTTCAAACATTAGTTAAGGGTGAATACGAGGAGGTGTCTGTGAGTTCGCATACCTATTAGAGAGGAAAACTAGTGTCCGCTAGAGAGGATATGGTCATTGACCAAACTCATTAGAAAGAGTGTTGGTTGTGTATCAGTAGATTTCAATATGATTGAAATCATAAGACCAACGTGCTAAATTCCTGTATTCATTAGTTTAGCCAATATAGTAAATATTTTCAGATACAATACTTTCTGATTCAGTTTTTAGCATATATTATATGTATATATTTATGATCTTCGGATCATAACTTTTATATTAGAAAGAGTTTTCAGAAAATCATGCCCAAGAGTAAGCTTTATAATTATCTAGTAGTGACATGACATCAGAGCATGCATATCATGTCATATATAGCATTTCATGAGAAATAGAGCATAACAACACAATGAATTATACAGAAACTAGATGCACTTCATAATGTAAAGAGAATACTGAAATAATAGCACAGTAAAGCAGAATTGATGTGACAAGTCACATAATTAGCTAAGCTTGATACCTGCTTGTGTTAGAGATAGAAAACGCTTGCTAAGTGATTTTATTACTCACCTCTTCTTTCTTGTTTCCTTCTTGCAAGTCAGTGATATTAGAGAAAGCAGGAGCGAGATAACTATCAGATTTTGGGGATATGGTTTCGCAGCAGATAGCATATTTATAGCTCGCATGCTTTTATTTAGTTTTACTCATGTATATATGTGTATTATACTGTAAATACATATTGTATGAATAGTCTACTTTTTAATTAACTTGGGGATTTTAAATCATGTTCAGTATTTTCTGTTTACCATTATTATAATTATATTTATAGCTTTTGCATGTAAAGATTTTATTCAACAGTAGTTTTTACTATAGAGATTCCCACTGTAAGTAATATAATAATAATATTATTAATATAAATAGTAGTCTATAGTGGTTTATGGTGTGGGTCATTACAAAAACAAAGATGTAGATATCTTTGGCAACATATAATAAACAAAAAATGAAAAAGAATAAAAAATATAGTAGATCAAGGGAAGATGTTACACACCAAAGAAAAAAACCTAAAAAGATAAGTGCAAATTGTTAAGCCCTTGATTAGTGTCTCAAAGGAAGACTACAAGGTTGTTCAAAGAAAAAATTTTGGACAGATACAAATTGATGGTTTACTTCTGAGTTTTAATTTGGGAAGGCAAAAAAATATCTTGTAGTGGCAATTCAAATAAATGACACAATACATATTAAATTGTTTTACTTACCAACTTTTTAAAGGCTTTTAACATAACTACCATAACAAAAATGCTACTAAATATTCCTTTAGCATCAATATTATGAATGCTACAATAGTTTAATAATTTTTTGACTTTCCATAATTTTTGTATTTTTATTTAAATGTCATATGAAATACTAATAAATATTACAATAGTGTTCATTAGTATAAAGGACACTATACGATTTTTATTTTTTCTGACTTCCCATAATTTTTAGTGGTATTTAATTCAATACCATAAAAAGTGCCACTAATTAACTGTACAGTTTGGACTTATCATATGATGAACTAATTTAGGATTTCCTTACCCTAAACTTGGTAGAGTTTAATACAGTAAAATGATTTTTAATAAGGTTTGGTTTAAGAATAATAATCCTAATATATATAAATATATTATTCTCTTGTATGAATTTAAAAATAGATTAATAAACACACTCATTAAATGAGATATATGAGAATATATTAAAATAATATTAACTTTGTTGAATGTAGCTCGATTTTGAGTGAACAAGGACAAATCACATAATATGTAATTGTTTATTTTATTAATATCATACCCAATTTCTAACTTGTTTTTTAGATGTCTATTATATGAATTTTTTCTCCTAAATTAGATTCTAGTTCTATCATTGTTTTTTTTTTTTTTCTTTGGTTAGATTTGTAGACAGTATTTCTTTGTCAAAAGTTTATTGCTGTTTGCATGGATGGGTACTGATTCTATCAAGGTTTAATTATTATTATATTATAAATTCATAAACGTGGATGCATATGAGCTGAATTCTAAGCCCTCAAATTCACTTCTATTATAAGGTAGAAAGTTAACAATGACTTTGTGGTCATGCAATATAATTTTTGAACTTCGAAATCATGTGATATCTTAATTCTTCTATGGGGGGCCAATGAATGTGAAGAATGACTTATTCGCCTTTTCCGTTATAGCAGATATTTAACGGTGTTAAGGGGACGACGTCGTTTTTGGTTCCTGAATTTTTAATGCTGCAGCTTAAAACAAAAATGCGAAGGAGTGAGTTTCTCGAAGGTTTTGAGCACTAAGGGCTTTCATTTTTCTCTGCTTCACAGGCAAGTCAGTGGAGAGGAAGGTTCATCAAGTTAGCTGAGTCTGGATCGTCGATAGCTGTTTGATTAAAAGGCGGTTGCAAAGGAGTGGCAAGCATTAATTTTCCAACTGGATTAAGAGACAAGTGACTGGCAGTGAAGTTTTGTTTTTTTTTTTCAATTAGTATGAATAGATTGTTTCTTTGTTTTGTTAAAAAAAAGTACATTCAGTTCTCGTAAAATCTTGAAAACTGAAAACCTAAGTCCTAAAGTTTATTGTTTGAAAAAAATTTTTGAGGTATTATTCAGAGATTGTTGTTGTCAATCTGTTTCTTGAGTTGATTTTTATTAAAAGATTGCATATTTTCAACGAAGCATGCCATTTTGTCAAGTTCATGAAGCTAACCAAGATCTCCCAAAGTTTTGAATTGGTCGCTGTGCACGGTGTATTGCGTACTTCTTGGAAAATTGGGCGACACACTTTTACAAGCGCACATTGACTTGCGAATGTGAGAACACTTGATCAATGATCGATGGTCAAGTCTTAGAACAATTGTTTTTTTTGGTTGTTTTATATGTAAGAAACAAAGAGGGCCTATCACAAATGTGGTAGACAAGAGAACATAGAAATGACATAAAGTCATTCACCGAAAGGGACCAAATTCTGCATATTTTCTAACCTTCAAAAAATGTCGTAATAAAGTTGTCAAAATCTCAATGAATCTCAACGAATCATACAGTAATTATATGTTATATTAAAATTAGGATTAAATTTAATTCCGATTTTTTGAACGAAAATTTGAATTTAGTTTGAACAAATTAGATTTAAATTAAAAATTGGATTCATATTAACAAAATCAGTCAAATTCAAACTAATCTCAATACTTAAATTTCAAACAGTTTACATCAAATATAAGATAGAGTTGTCAATTTTGAATTGACTCCTTTAGTTTTTAATTAATTTCAAATTTAATCTTGTTTGAACTCCGACACATCAAATCCAGCCCCTATTAAAACACTTTTCAAGCTAAAATTGATTTTCGCATTAGATATGGATGAATTATGATCCTAGACATAATTCATAGTAACACAAGAATACACCATACTAGCGGTCCAACAATGATATTGAATTGGTGGCATGGAATATGTGATTGTGACATGTCGTTTCTAGGAGTGTGCTTCATTACAAGCACCACGTTGCCGTTTTCAGTGGCTTCAATTGGTCAACTATCTAATCAGACTGAATTGTGCACACAAAGACAATTTCGTTCTGTTGTTTCTCGATTTGAAATGTAAGTCAGTGATCCAATTGTCAAAGTGAATCTTTCATTGTTAGTCCAGTACCTTTTCCTATCCATAAAAACTTGCAGCTGCAGGCAATTTAACACCAATTCTGATCAAATAAATTGAATAATTAGTGTATTAGACTAGCCTGATGCTTTGTTTTTAGCTGCGCACAAATATTTTCAATCAACCAATAACAATTAAAGGTTTAAGTATCTTTAGAAACACTGAATAATCTTCAATATTCCAAACTTCACGTGAACTCAGTGCCTCTGTCATGAAATGCAACGTAAAAACCCTTGAATCATGACGGTAGAGGTAGAAAGAATTCACAGAAAAGATTCAGTCACTTTTCAGTTCTCTCTCAATTTTTATATCAAAGCTGCTTTTGACTGAAATGTTATTGTACCCAAAAGACAAAAGAAAGTTAACAAAAATACTGCTTTGGGTCAATGTTTCGGGTCTGGGGGTTAAAATTGAGGTTAAGAGCTCGTCCAATTTAATTTGAAGAATGCATGCAATAGCACAGTTGAATATTCTGCAATGAGAAGTTTGTTTATTAGATGTCGTACCACATCTTTGATTTGAAGAATGCAAGAATATTCTGCAATGAGAAGTTTGTTTATTAAATGTCCACATCTTGTCAAGAAAGTGAGAATTGACAAAACTGAAGTGAGAATTGACAAAACTGAAAAACAGTCAGCAGATCAGCATGTGCCGACAATAATAAAGCTACAACTTCCGCAAATTTTGTGATTTAATTGCTATCTTAGCATTCTGGAATTGAAAATGACAACTATAATCAAAACCAGTGTAAATATTATAGCATTCTGGATCGTCTTCGTTTAAATTGAAAACTAGTGCTTTTAAATTTGCATTGAAACTTTTGATAGGATGGATACTATATAAATGACATTTAAGGACCAGTTTTTTTAACATTCTGAGTTATGTAAACTTAATGTGCGTCTATCAAACGCAGTTGAAAGTTTTAAATATAAATTGTCGAAAGGCAATTTTGCCCTTATACAGTGTGAAGACCATATTAGCCTTCGTATAAATATTAGAATTACCGTTTTAGCCTTTATATAATTCTAATAGAGACAGGTTCCAAAGTTGGGTCAGACCTCATTCCAAACATTTCAGAGGTCTCCAAACATTGGCCTTTAGATTCGGATGGTAACAGCTTGGGCAAGCTCAACAACAGAACACATTGCATCTTCTACAGCTGTCATTTGAGCTGTTTGATTCTTCACCCGGACAATGATAAAGATGATATTATTAGCCACTTGAAGTATGGCTGGATTGGGGGTATTAGCTTTCTTCACCGCCTGGAGGCTGCTGCTCTTAAGCATTATTCTTTGCACTTTACGGTACCGTTTCATTGCTTTTCAAGCTGAGAATTTTGCTTGCTGTTTTGGGTTCTTGTTACAGCAAATGGGAGCCAATGCTACTGGATTATGGAGCTATAATTTTCATCACTTGACGCCTTCATGATGAGCAAAAGTGGAAAGACGAAGATCACTTATTGGCTGCCATGTGCATCCAGAAATTGTTGTTTTCTCTGTGCATGCAGCTGCCTTCTAGTCAGCCTTTGCGGAATATTGCATGTAACTCTGTTCCCTTGTCTTGTCCTCGGCCAATTGCATTTTCACCTTTTGGAGCTCTATTTTTCTTAGAAGTTTGCATGAAGAGGCTGGCTGGATTGGTGCTTGTAATCCTATCAAAATTAGCTTGTGGCCAGCGCTTTCTACTGCCATTCAAGAAGATGAGGTTTCGGTTCATGCTGATAGGAAGCTGCAGCGTTGGAAGCTACGGAACAAAATTGGTGCCTACTTTTTTGACTAGGTTTCACAAGAATTTGCTGCTCAATATGCTAAATTATTCCACATGAAAATGCGGCAGTTTCACCATGACCTTGCAAGCAATTTGGACAGGTTCTTGGCTTTGGGGTTTTGGACTCTTTCCTCCTTTCAAGTGCCGTCTTCCACGTTTGTTTTGGTCTGAAAAATTGGAGTAAAGGAGCTGCTTATTATAAGGAAATTCATGGAATCAAAATCAGGTGGTTAGCTCATGCCATATCCCTTCTTGGCTCTTAAAAAATTACTCATATTGTAAATTTCTGCAGTGATGCTATTGAAACTTTCAAAGGTTTGTGTATTAAGCCTAAACGTTTTGTAAATCAATTTTGTATTGTAAATATATGCTTGTATTTTTTTGATGATCAAAGGCATCCCAGGTAGTATTCTATATATGTTTCAGGGTGGTTAATTCTAAAAAGATTCACCTGATGCTTTTTTTCATTGGAACTTGGATTGACGAGGGTTGTTTCTAGTCTTGTGTTATTGATCCGGGAGGCCTGGCCTTGAGTTAGGTTTGTGGCATGCCTTTGGGCCCCTTGCACTTTGGTTGTTTTTGGTTAGGATTGATATAGACGACATTTTTGTCGATGTGCTTACCGACCAATAGATACGGGACTATGATGATGATGGTGGTGGTAGTTAAGGTCAAAGTTTCATATTTAGGATTTGACTTGTACTTGAATATATGAGATGTGTTGTTGCTTTTTTGCATCTGCATGTTGCGACCTTGTATATATATTTGTTGAATATTTTGGTAAGATTGCATATGAATAACGATATTTTTTGTTTTTTTTGTTTTTACAGATTATAGGTTTAAAATTCCATGGAAGAGAAATTTACGTACAATCTTCAAAGGACAATCCTCCCACAGCGCTAGGCCATCAAACCAAGAGCTGGAGAGCATGCCAACCGCAGTTGGTAAAGTGTTACATATTATTGAAATTTGTTACAGTTTATTATCATCTACGATTATGACCTGTTTTTATCCCTCTTCTATGTTGTAGGTCATGGCCCAGAAACAAGACGACGGGGGCTAACTTTGATGACTAAAGTTTGGAATATGCACTGGGGCAAGAAGGTCGTTGTGTAATTTAACAAACACTACCAAGGCATTAGTCCTGAAGCCTGTGTGTTGGCTAGTTTTCTAGGGACTGTAGGAAGAAATTGTCAATTGTTCCCTTTAAATATACAAGATTGGAGGCACATTTTGGCATCAGAGAAAGATAAGATCCTTGGGCTTGTTAAGGTAAGAAGGTAAGATCCTTGCTCCTTTTCCCTTTCTCTCTTATTACGGGGCCAATAACCCAATGTAATCCTGTGGGTATTTTTCAGGCACGGTTTACATACCCTTCAGAAGATGACAAATAGGTGTTATAGTCTCTTGGTAAGAAATGGAAAGATTATAAGTATGACCTTAAATCAAAGTACTATGACAAGTATCCTAATATTGATGATCTTGTCAACAATAAATCAAACCGAATTCTAAGAGTTCAATGGATGGCGCTTGTTACGCAATGGCATTTAGAACAAGAGAGGGTATATAATTTTTGCTTTTTGTTGCCTAGTTACATTATTATATTCTATTTTTGCTATTTCTTGACTATTTTTTGTGTCTCAGAGACGTACTGGAGCTAATAGAAGGACTCATTATGCTCAGACAATGTAACATATTGGAGGAATAAAAAGTATTGTATGGTTAATGAATGAAATGGTTAGTTGATTTGCCTTTGTTAACTATGTGACATGTTGATATATTAAATGTTTTTGTATGAATGCGAGGAACAGACATCAAGTGGTGAACAGCCATCACGAGTGAAGGTATTCATAGCAACCTATCAGACTCGTAAAGATGGAAGACCAATAGACTAGGACTCTGCACACGCAATTGTAAGTTTACAGTGTGTAACTTTATTTATTTTTATGAGAACTGAAAGTAATAAGACATTGTTTTTTATACTGAGTTTAGGAACTCATCCAAGAGAAGATAAATGAGTTATAAGGTTCTCTCCAAGATTCAAATGCAAGTGTTCTTGAGATGGAAGAGGATGCATATGCTTAAGTGATAGGACTAGAAAGGCATGGTCGAGTGCGTGGATTAGGATTAAGTCCCACTCTTAGTATGTACAGGGTATCGGTATTATCATCGCACCAATCAGGCGACCTTTCAGGGGTGAGTAATGTTGCTAACGAAAGAATACGAGAACTAGAAGAGTAATTAAAAACACTACGAGAAGCTTATAGTAATAACATGAACTTGATGCAATCTAAGTTGGCCAAGATTTGTGAATCGTTAGGCATACCACTAAATGAAAATGGCAGGCCATCTAGTGGAAAGGTAACGTATATAGGATATGTTCATATAATAAATTTTGTCAAATAAAGTAATTAATTGAAAACTACTATATATGGTTTGTTTATTTTGTGTCATAGGTATCACATCCAGCAAGTATCCATCACTCATCAGATGAAAATTAGTAAGTTTATATTTGTAGCCATATGAGATCATGTTAAATGTTTTCCATTTAAAAAAAAAAATGTGTATTTGTAACATCCCAGATTTAGAAAAGCCCTTAAGGGTAGAGTTTTGGGGTTAGAAATAAAATTCAGGAAGAGATTGGGGGTCTAGAAGAGTTCAGGGGTGAGTTAGAAAGTTTTCTAGAGCTGTGTGGCCTTCGTATGATGCCTTTAGGGAGGTCTCAATCATGCGAAGCGCGGGAAATGAATTTCCTTCATTTTCCCTGGTGTACTCCCTTGCACTGCGCCCTGCACGCCCGTACAGGTGGGTGGTTGAGAGAGAGACGGGAGATTTATTAGTTTTCTCACCCGGTTTCCCATTTTCAGTCAGTGTTTCTCTTGTTTTCAACAGCTCCGAGCCCTAGAAGAGAAATCCAGCTTCCAACAGCTCCCAATCCCGCTAGAGAGACCAGAGATTAGCTTGAGAGAAAGTCTTCCTGCGGCCAATGGCGAGAGGTAAGTGTTTCTTACTCTCTTTTTACATTCCCAGCTTGTTTAATGATGTTGGAAACGTGTGTTTCTGTTTCCAGCTTGTGGTATTGTGTTGGTATGCTCATATGATGATGATTCGTTGATTGTATGACGATTTCCACCCAAAATGCATGCTGGTTTTGCTTGTGTGAATGTTAGTGAGAGAAATGCTTGATTTCCATGGTAATTTTAGCAATAGTTGATGAATGATGAAATTGAGGGTGGATATGTGTTTATGGAAGTGTATGTGATGCATGTTTAAGTTTAATTTAAATTTGATTGAGAAATGGATGTGTTTGGATGGCTTTCTGCATCCTCTAGGCAGGTGCTCGTGTTACAGAACCAGACACACGCCCGTGCGTCCGCTGGTGCAAGCCCGTGTGCCCTGGTTTTTGTAAGAGCACGCCCGTGTGTACGAAGTGTGCACGGCCAGAATTGCAGACACACGCCCGTGTGTCCTGAAGGACACGGCCGTGTGCTTGAGATTTCAGTGAAATGGCCAGAAATTCCAAAATCTTGCACGGCCAACGCACGGTCCCGTGTGTCTGGGCACACGCCCGTGTGCCCTTGCCCAACATGGTCGTGTGTGTGTGCCGCACGACCGTGTACCTTGTCCACACGCCCGTGCGTCAGCTTAATTTTCCCAGAAAAGGTAAAAATGATTTATTAAAGGATGTGTAACCTTTCTAAAGGCTAAATGACATCAGATAACAGTAAATTTAGATAGTAAAGGTTGCATATACATATCATAGCATAGCATGTAGTCTGAAATAGGATCTTGGGATCCGAATTCAATAGATTTCAACATTTAGGACCTGATGTACGGGTTAAGTTTTAGGTGAACTCGAAGGGGCATCTATGGGATCAGCTTTCTGACACCAGTCAAACTGCTCAGCAACATATCAGATTCAACTTTCTAGCCAGTAGTTAGACTGTTCAGCCCACATGGTCAGGATGCCGAATCTCTGTGTTCATCAGCCTGATCAACACAGCAGGTACCTTCAGGTACAGTTAGATATTCAGATGCATGCATCATCAGACAGTTTCAATTTCCAGTTCAGTATGACATGACATCCATATCATGGCATGACTAATTAATAATTAGATAATCAGTAATCAGTAATCAGATAACAGAATAAGCAATTTCAGCGCCAGCAAACGACTAGATGTATGAATAGGGTCGAGGCCAGATTTGTGTGTTTGTGTGTTGCTTGCTTGGGTGAGGGAAGTAAGGAATGCTTACTAGGTGATCTTTATCACTCATCTCTTCCTTCTTCCTTCTTTTTCAGGTCAGTGTGCTGCTGGCGAGGAGCGGGTGGACTAAGGCTTGCGGGAGAGGACCCCACACACACCAGTTATTTGTATTTTATTTCAGCTTTGGACCTGATGGGTCTTGTATGTATTTTGTATACTCAGATGTAAAGAACAATGTACAGAAATGATTATATTTGTGAAAAAGGCCAGTTTGGGCCGGTTGTATATTTTAGTTTATTGTTCAGCTTCCACATGTGTTCAGATGTATAGTAGCAGTAGGATTTTATTTTCGTAAGATTTCTGTCACGGGTACCCAGATTTTCAGATTATTAATAAAAGAGATACAGTAATATTCAATAGCAGGGGTACTCGTGGCGACGAGTCTTACAGTATTCATGAAATTCAGTTGATTAGAAGGCTGGTTTGTATGTGGTTATGAAGTGTTAAAATTTTGGTGTGACAAAACATGATGTTGTTGAGTTGATTTATACATCAACCATAAATGATTGTGGTTTATGAATGCATAATGATAGATGCATGTTATGTAGAGTCTGGAAACTATATTTGACATATTGAATTATTAATGGAAAAATGAATAATTACTTTATAGGTGTGCACTGGGTTTATTTGTTGATTGGAATGGTTGGCGTTTTAAGCTTTGTTGTTTGGAATGGTTGGAATTTTAAGCTTTGTTGTTTGGAAACCATTTGTATGCATGTTATTCAAATAGTTCACAATCATAAAATTCTCCTTTACCTTCATACTACAACATCTGGTTATATTTGGCATTTGGTTGGGTTTTGGGCATCGTCATGTGAAGGGCTTTGTCAAGTAGACATATTATGTATACCTAACTATACGACATCTATTGATAGATTACATTTTGGTAGTCTTCAGCAATGTCTTTTTCGCATTGAAATTGCAAACTTATACATGTCATACATAAACCTGTACTTCTAAATGGGGATCTACTACATCGGCGTAAGACATAGGTTTTTTCATCATAATTATCTTTTACTAATTGTATTCCTTTATGATTTATTATTGTGCTTGCATTTGTTTGAAGCATACAGCTAAATTGTATTTCTTGTGGTTGGGATGAATAGGTTGATGGTAGGTTGGATCTTTGTGTATATTACAACTAGATACTCCTTTCATGTGTGAATTTGATATTACAATATTTTATACTTGTAACTCTACACTGTTGAGTAGGGTTGGATTCGAAGCGAACGTATTCGGGCTCGTTTTTGAGCTCGCTTCGTTCGACAACGAAACGACACCATCGCCAGACGAATCAAACGCGAGGATGAACATTCGTATCAGAGATTCGACAAAACAAATACGAATTTGAACTGAGGCAGAAAAAGTTCAGTGAAAATCGAACTATTCGTTCAGTGGACGATTAGGATTTCTTCTTCTGATCTCTTTGTTTTGCCTACGATTGGGTTGAAATCTGTTGCTTTGCTGGTCTCGGCTGTGACTGATACAGGGCTTCTTATTCTGATCTCTTCTGTTTCGCCTACGATTGGGTTGAAATTTGTTGCTTTGCTGGTCTCGACTGCGATTGATCTCTTCTGTTTTGCTTTTCGCCTACGACTGCCGCTCGGATTCTTTTGAAAATGATCTACAGTGACGAACGAACATTAGCCCTCCTCGTTCGCCGAACACGAATCACGATTCTCCATTGTATTTGTTCACCGAACACGAACCGAATATGAATGAAGCCCACCAGCCAACGAAGCGAACCCGAACATACCCATGTTCGCGTTCGGTTCGCTTTGTATCCAGCCCTACTGTTGAGACATCTATTTGCACATTACATGACTCCTAACCATGTAGATCATATATTTGTCACTTCTTTTGTTATTGTAATTCAGTGTTGCCTAGTTAATTTTGAATTTTTTATTATTCTATATTAAGTGATCATTCATAGACATTGTTTATTGTTTTTGTGTTTTATTCATCTTACATCTTTCATTTTTTTCCTCAGGGCCTAACATCAGAGTGTTGGCTCCAAATCTCCAAACAAGCTCCATAACGGTTAATGTAAAAGTTTTGACTTCTTATGGTGATGGATTATTACATACATTTACAATGAGTATTCTGATAAAAATTTTATCAAATATTTCATTAATGAATAATTTGTGAATTTATATTGTTGTGTATATGTTGTTGTAAATTTGTTTCTTGAGTTTTGTCGAAATTTTTCATCAAATTTCTTGTTAAAAATATTATTTTGGTCATTGCTTATAGGGAAATTGTCATGAAAATAATTATTACTCAGTAATAAGTGCAAAAACAAATGCCACTGAAAAAATGGCACTCGAAATTGAAAACCATGGACAAAAACCAGTAAAAATCACCACAAAAACAGAGGAACAAATTTGCACCAGAAAAATAAAAAAGGACGTTGTAAACTAAAGAAAACACCACTATAAACTGAATAAAATGCCGCAAAAAGGTAAAAAATGTCGTTATTGCTTATCAAATTTGTCGAAACCTAGTGCGGGAAAATATTACAGCAAAATAATTGGGTGGATAAGGGGTTTTACTAGGGTTTTAAAAACATCGGTAAATCCTAAAAATAAACGTCACTAAACCTTTTGCGGGAAAATTATATAGTTGCTTAAGGGTTTTACCAACGTTTTTAAAAACGCCGGTATAACCCCAAAATAAATATCGGTGAATGTTCAGTTTTCACCGACGTTTATTCTAGGGTTATACCGATATATTTAAATATGTCGGTAAAACCTTTACCGACGCAAGTTTTACCGATGTTTGTTCGAACGCCGGTAATTTTTTTTATGACGTTTTAAAATGTCGTTAAAAACTTAAATAAACGCCGATAAAACCCCTTCTTGTAATAGGCTATTCATTTTACTTTATATACCTCATGTAGTCTATTCATATTTGATACGTGAAATTGATTCTAATTTCGATATTTTAATTAACGTAAGGCCAAGATTAATTTAATTTCGTGTAATACCTTTTTTTTTTTTTTTTGGTCTCCAATCACAAGTTTGAAATGCCTTTATTACCTGTTATCGGCCAATGAAAAAACAAGCCTTAAAGTCTGGGTTTGCATGATGAATAAAACTCGAATTTGCTTTAGGTAAGCCGCATGGAAACAGCAAAGTAGCTTGCTTATTAAGTGAAAATGACTATTAACGGCAAAGTCAAGGCTGGTTTCATCAGAAATATTCCAAATTGCATAAAAGTGGCATTATAAGAAGACTTGTGTATGAACACAGTGAGTCAAAAAACACGTCAAAATTCTCCTTAACGTCTTGGAAGCACCTATGAACTTTCCAAATGAACATAATATCCCTTGAAATAACATGTATATAAGTATGCTCCACAAAGAAAACTATCAAAAAAATCAAACCAAGTTCTCAAAATCAGCTATGGCAATATTGTTTTCGAAGTTCGTTAGTGAGACCGATATGAAAAGGAGTTTATCTATCTCAACCAGTTCAATGGGTTTAATACATTTTGAAGAAAACCATTTAATGGATATGCATGTTCAGGATGACCTGGGGCAAATCTGGATATTTAGTTGCTTAGTTCAGAAGAATGGCGATGCGGGATGTGCTCTTTGTGTTGATTGGCTTGAATTTGTGAGGAACAAAAATGTTAGGGTTGGTGATAAGGTTATTTTGATTGAAGAAATTGTGGAGAATCAAGCTATGGTAGCAAGGATTAAGATTGAAGTGAAGAGGAAAATCAGATTATTTGGCGAAGATATCTGGGCTGATGTCAAATAATCATAATATATCATTTGGCGTAGCCTTACGTGGAAAGGCAAGTTTGAGCCAGTTTACTTTTTCTAGTTCAAATATGAATTATAGTTTAGGAAGAATTGCTTGACTTAATGAATTAAGTTTAATTTTTCTTTCTGAGATGTTTTAATTAATAATTTGTTGTTTGATATATTATATACTAATATTTGTTACGGATTTATTCATACAAATTGAATTGTATTAGTGTGATCTAATCACAATCGTAGTAGCCACTGCCACTCCATAAAGAAAAGAAAACAAAAGTCTATGATTTGGGAGTATTTCAAACATGCAAATATGTTGGTTCTACTTCAACATATGCTAGTTCAAGTGACACCAAACATCCCTATAGGCAACAATAAATTTCGTTTACAATGGCAATGTTGGTATGTGATTCATTTGCTAGTCCATTCAATATTTCTAACTTCACATATAATCAACAAAATATGAGAAAATATATTTTCATGTGTGTCATTGTAACCGATCGACCTTTTTCATTTGGTGATTGTTGCAAAAACCATCTCAATTTTATAAAATTCTGATATGATCCTAATTGGAGTAGGATTCCATATTTGACATAGTTCACTATTTTGGATATATCTAGAGTTTTATGCCTTGGTTTAGGATGATTTTTAGCTTGTCAGAAAACTAAGATAAAAGTCTTCAATCATCATGGGAGATCAAGGCCCAAATCAGTTGTCTAGTGATTCAAAATCAAGAGAGAAATTTGAGTAAAATTCCAATTCATACATAATTGAACTAATCACGATTTTTGGCCCATATCTTTGTTTTCAAACAACCAAATAAAGTGATTAAAAAGCATCGATTCACCTACACATTGGGGGCTACAAGTCTTATGAAGAGACTAAGACATAATTAGCCTATAACATAGCTGAAACTAGCATTGAAGGCGTGACCATGCAGAAATACAGTATGCACGGGTGTGCGCTACGCGTGCACGGGCGTGTGTCCTGCTCTGCACTTATATGACCGTTGGGAATCAAACTGAATCCCATCCAAATCTCATACCAAACTCAAATTAACTATTTCCCACATGCAAAGCACTTCATATATACGTATTTCATTCATCATAACTTCCAATCACTCAACCAATCATCCAACCCATCACACAAGCATGTATATACACATATTCTCACACATCATATATATATATATGCCTCAAATCATCATCATCATAAATCATCAAACATGCAGGGAAAACATCACAAGCATGCTGGAATCAAACTCACACGCTGTAGGACCCGCTGCCACGAGTACCCCTACTGCTGCATATTACTGTTCTTTTATTTAAATAACTAGAAATTGGGTACCCGCGACGGGAATCCTACGAAAAAAAAAATCTACTGCTAAATTACATTGCATGCAGAAGCTGAAACTGAAACTGAAATGCATAAATACAATGAGCCCATACTGGCCTTTTTCATATCTACAACTGTTCTGTACATCTGATTACATTTACATTAAAGTACAAGACCTCACAGGTCCAAAACTGAAAATAAAATACATGTTGGAAAGTGTGTGTGGGGTCTCCTCTCGCAAGCCTCAGTCCATCCGCTCCTCACTAGCAGCAGCAAAAACCTGAAAATGAAGGAAGAAGGAAAGGGATGAGTGATAAAGATCACCCAGTAAGCATTTCTTACTTCCCTCGACCCAAGCAAGCAACAAACACTGCATACATACCTGGCCTCGGCCCTATTCATGCATCTAATCGCTTGCTGGCGCTGAAACTGAGTAATTGATTATCTGTTTCTCATTATTAACCATTTCATGTAATGCATGACATGGTATGATGTCTGATATCTGAATATACATGCATGTAAATCTCTATATGTACCCGAAGGTACCTGCTGTGCTGATCAGGCTGATGAACACAAGGATTCGACATCCTAGCCAAATGGGCTAGACATTCTAGCTACTGGCTAGAAAGCTGAATGAAAAGTACTGGACAATTTGACTGGTGTCAGAAAGCTGGATCCCACAGATGCCCCATCGAGTTCACCCAAAACTATAACCCATACATTGGGTTCTGGATACTAAAATCTACTGAATTTGGATCCCTAGATCTGAATTCCAAGCTATATGCTATGCTGTGGTATGCATATGTTGCATTCCTTATTTCAATACTGGTTTATCTGATGATTATTAGCCTTTGGATGGATTACCAAACCTTTATATCTCATTTTTTGCATTTTTTCTAGAAAATCTATTGAGCGCACGGGTGTGCAAAGAAGACACACGGGCGTGCATGCGCACACACGGTCGTGCTGGGTAAAGACACACGGGCATGTGCCCAGACACAGGGGACCGTGCGCTGGTCGTGTGTCTGGCCGTGCAAGCTTCTGGAAAATCTGGCCTTTTTCACGCAAAGGAAGGGGCACACGACTGTGTCCCTCATGACACAAGGTCGTGTCCCAGCATTCCAAGCCGTGTGCACTTCGTGCGCACGGGCGTGCTCTCACAGAAACCAGGACGCACGGGCGTGCTCTTGTGGACACACGGGCATGCTCTTGCGGACACACGGGCGTGTGTCTAGTTCTACAACACGAGCACCCACCTGGACAATACAGGAAACCCATCCAAACACATACATTTCTCATCCAAACTGAAATTAACTTAAAACACACATCAATGGCACTTCAATATACACATAGCATGCATCAATTTCATCATTCATCAATCTCTACTGAATCCACCGTGAAAATATCACATTTCTCTCACTAACACACACAAGCAAAGCAAGCATGCATTCTGGGTGGAAAATCATCATATAATCATCATCTCATCATCATATATCAGCATACAAACATGACACAGCAAGCTGGAAACGGGAACGTCGTTTCCAACATCATCAAACAAGCTGGGAACGCAAAGAGAGAGTAAGAAACACTTACCTCTCGCCATGGCTGCTGAAAATCTTTCTCTCAAGCTAATCTTTGGTCTCTCTAGCTGGATTGGGAGCTGTTGGAAGCTGGATTTCTCTTTTAGGGCTGGGAGCTACTGAAAACAAGAGAAACACTGGCTGAAAATAGGAAAATCGGGTGAGAAATCTATTAATCTCTTGTCTCTCTCTCTCATGCTACCTACCTGCACGGGCGTGCAAGACACAGTGCACGGGAGTGCACCAGGGAAAATGAATGAAATTCATTTCCCGTGCTTCACATAATTGAAACCTCCCTAAAGGAATCATACGAAGGCCACACAACTCTGAAAAACTTACTAACTCACCCTTGAACTCTTCTAAACTCCCAACCTATTCCTGAATTTCATTTCTAACCCCAAAACTCTACCCCTAAAGGCTTTTCTAAATCTGGGATGTTACACACGCATCAAAGCATGCATCAAACACATTAAAGAAAGAGGAAAAGAGGTAAGAACCGCCTACCTCTAGACATGCTTTCTCTCTCAAGAAAAACACAAGCTTAAGTTGGATTGGATGGTCCTGGTTGCTGATGTTCTCTTCTAGGGTATATACCCATATTCTCACACATCATATATATATATATATATATATATATATGCCTCAAATCATCATCATCATCATCATCATAAATCATCAAACATGTAGGGAAAACATCACAAGCATGCTGGAATCAAACTCACACACATCAAAGCATGCATCAAACACATCAAAGAAAGAGGGAAAGAGGTAAGAACCGCCTACCTCTAGACATGTTTTCTCTCTCAAGGAAAACACAAGCTTAAGCTGGATTGGATGATCCTGGTTGTTGATCTTCTTTTCTAGGGTATATACACATATTCTCACACATCATATATATATATGCATCAAATCATCATCATCATTATCATAAATCATCAAACATGTAGGGAAAACATCACAAGTATGCTGGAATCAAACTCACACGTATCAAAGCATGTATCAAACACATCAAAGAAAAAGGGAAAGAGGTAAGAACCGCTTACCTCTAGACATGCTTTCTCTCTTAAGAAAAACACAAGCTTAAGCTGGATTGGATGGTCCTGGTTGCTGATCTTCTCTTCTAAAGTTGATACTCTCTAAAAATCAAATGGAAACTTTGGGTAAAAATGGCTAAAAAATCGGATAAACTTAACTTAAACCAAGGCGACTGAAACATTACGCACGCACAGGTGTGCACCTCACATGCACGGTCGTGCATGGTAGGAAAATTATAAAAATACCATTTTCCCATGCTCGCATGCAAATCCTCCAAACAGGATCCATGCACAAGCCACCTAACTCTAGAAAATCATCTATTTCACCCTAAAACTTTCTCATAACCCTAGAATTCTCATCAATCTCAATCTAACCCCAGATTAGAAGCCTAAAAGACAACTCTAACTCTAGGATGTTACAGGCTGATCAAGAAATAAAATTAATTTTGTATTTTATCCTAATTAATCATGAAATACAATATTCTCTATGGATAAATCATTGTATTAATATGTTTAATTAGAATTTAGATGTCATCACAAACATTACATATATTTCGATAATAACGATGTTATAGCTACTATAAATTATCAAAATATACATTGATATGAAATAAAATGTGAAAAGTCAACAAATATGAGCACGTTTAAGCATATAAACCCATGTAAATCATGAAATCGGATACTTAAAAGCATTTACGCATTGAGAACATGCTACTAGATAGATGTACATGCTTCCATACACCACTAGAGCTGGCTCACGTCCCTCCACATGCTGATAGATGCAGTCACAAGCCTCCACGTATGGCTCACACGCTACCATGTGCTCACTCTTCTTCACGTGCATTGACTCAATCAATGGTCAACATTGACTAGTCAACAGTTAAACATTGATTGATCAACGGTTAATTATTGATTGATCAATGATCAAATAATGATCGATCAACAGTCTAATGAAACGGGTCATCTAGATCAAATTGACCTAATTGGTTGAGTCAAGCTAACCTGATTTGACAAGTTAGATTAAGTTAACTCACCAACTATATGAGTTAATAAACCAAGTCAACTTAACATTCTGACTCATGTAGTATCGAGTCAACTCACTCTATAAAACAATTAAAAACAAAATTTATATTTTATAAGTATAAATATTTGCATTAACAATTAAGGCATGCACAACAATGAACAGTACAAAAAATACTTAATCTGCACCACATTCTTTACATATTTTATTTTAAATTAAATCAACTAACAGCATTAAATGCAAAGCCATTTAAGGCTTTCAAATTTCGAAACCAACATCACGCGGGTAAAAACTGTGTTAAGCAAAACGAACGAGTCAACCAAATTACATCAAAAAACCCATCAAATTGAAAACGAATTTCAGGCCGAAATTCAATAATTTTTGAACATTATTTTGGCAATAAAGTGAGGGAAAAGGATGAAAATAGGCCCAAAAACAACTCTCAAGGAGCAAAATTTCCCAATACCACCGTTAAGACCACTACTAAGGTGGTTGGAATCCAAATACTTAAATTAGGATTCAAATTATGCTCAAAAATTCAAATTTTTTCACCACTAGACTAATTTAATATTGAATTTAATAATTATGATATCAATTTTATAAAATGATATCAAAAATCACCAAAATCCCAAATTACATCTTAAAAAGCCTAATTTTAAATTCAATCTAAATAAGAGAATTAAAAGCTCTGATACTAAGTGTAGGATCACAATAACATGTATCTTATCACAAAGATAACCAAACAATTAAATTTCGGACTTATGAAATCATACCTCTTGCATGGAAACCTTCTATGTTCCAGAAGTTAGTTCTTGCAGTTCTTTCTCAAGCAGATCGTCTTCGTTTAAACTAAAAACTAATACTTTTAAATTTACATTGAAACCTTTGATAGGATGGATACTATATAAATGAAATTTAAGGACCAGTTTTTCCTACTTTCTGTGTTCTGTAAACTTAATGTGTGTCAACGCAGTTGAAAGTTTTAAATATAAATTGTCGAAAGGCAATTTTGCCCTTATCCAGTGTAAAAACCATATTAGCCTTCGTATAAGTATTAGAATTACCGTTTTAGCCTTTATATAATTCTAATAGAGACAGGTTCCAAAGTTGCTGCAGACCTCATTCCAAACATTTCAGAGGTCTCCAAACATTGGCCTTTAGATTCGGACGGTAACAGCTTGGGCAAGCTCAACAACAGAACACATTGCATCTTCTACAGCTGTCATTTGAGCTGCTTGATTCTTCACCCGGACAATGATAAAGATGATATTATTAGCCACTTGCAGTATGGCTGGATTGGGGGTATTAGCTTTCTTCACCGCCTGGAGGCTGCTGCTCTTAAGCATTATTCTTTGCACTTTACGGTACTGTTTCATTGCTTTTCAAGCTGAGAATTTTGCTTGCTGTTTTGGGTTCTTGTTACAGCAAATGGGAGCCAATGCTACTGGATTATGGAGCTATAATTTTCATCACTTGACGCCTTCATGATGAGCAAAAGTGGAAAGACGAAGATCACTTATTGGCTGCCATGTGCATCCGGAAATTGTTGTTTTCTCTGTGCATGCAGCTGCCTTCTAGTCAGCCTTTGCGGAATATTGCATGTAACTCTGTTTCCTTGTCTTGTCCTCGGCCAATTGCATTTTCACCTTTTGGAGCTCTATTTTTCTTAGAAGTTTGCATGAAGAGGCTGGCTGGAGTGGTGCTTGTAATCCTATCAAAATTAGCTTGTGGCCAGCGCTTTCTACTGCCATTCAAGAAGATGAGGTTTCGGTTCATGCTGATAGGAAGCTGCAGCGTTGGAAGCTACGGAACAAAATTGGTGCCTACTTTTTTGACTAGGTTTCACAAGAATTTGCTGCTCAATATGCTAAATTATTCCACAAGAAAATGCGGCAGTTTCACCATGACCTTGCAAGCAATTTGGGCAGGTTCTTGGCTTTGGGGTTTTGGACTCTTTCCTCCTTTCAAGTGCCATCTTCCACGTTTGTTTTGGTCTGAAAAATTGGAGTAAAGGAGCTGCTTATTATAAGGAAATTCATGGAATCAAAATCAGGTGGTTAGCTCATTTCATATCACTTCTTGGCTCTTAAAAAATTACTCATGTTGTAAATTTCTGCAGCGATGCTATTGAAACTTTCAAAGGCTTGTGTATTAAGCCTAAACGTTTTGTAAATCAATTTTGTATTGTAAATATACGCTTGTATTTTTTGATGATCAAAGGCATCCCAGGTAGTATTCTATATACGTTTCAGGGTGGTTAATTCTAAAAAGATTCAGCTGATGCTTTTTTTAATTGGAACTTAGTTTGACGAGGGCTGTTTCTAGTCTTGTGTTATTGATCCGGGAGGCCTGGCCTTGAGTTAGGTTTGTGGCATGCCTTTGGGCCTCTTGCACTTTGGTTGTTTTTGGGTCTTGGCCCGTTTGTTTTGTTTTTAAAATTCTTATAAAAAAAGAAAAACTTATGATTTCAAATAGAACTCAAATCAAGAATTCAAATCATAACTTTAAGTCATAAATTTGAACTAATTTCAAATTAAACTCAAGTCCTAAATTCAAACTATAAATCTAAAACCAAACTTAAATCGAACAAAACTGAACTCTCTCCAATTCAAATTCAATTCGAATTTAAAAATTTGTCAAATCCCTTTATTTGAATTTGAACTAAATAAATTCGAATTAAGTTAATTTTTGAGACCGAACTAGTTAAGTCCATATCTAACTCTAGTTATTGATTAAAATTGTGATGCACGACTAAAAGAGGATAGAGATTTAGAGTTAAAAAATTAGAATTTTTGTTCTACATGGTTTAACATTGTGATAATTAATTGAAAATGCAAGGAATACTATTTTACTTTAGACTTTGGCATCAAAACAACTTAGTTTTGGATTTTCCTATTAAATCATAATAAAATTAATAAAATGGCCGTTTAATATGCTTTCAATGCGGAAAACATGTAAAATATGTATTTTATATGTTTGAATTTCAAAAATTCATAAAAACATGTTTAAAAAGAGAAAAATATAATGAATATAAATTAGACACGAATAATTCACGTTTTTGTTGACTAGGAATCCGCAGATTGTTATAAGAAAGAACAATTAAATACCCATGTAGAAGCACTTCATAAAAGATCTTTGAGAGTGTGCCGACTCTGCTTTAGAACATTTTCATAACAAACTGAAAAATAGTTTGATAAAATATCAAATCAAATTCATCTAATTTGAAAATTTGCAATTTATTTCGATTTAAACTTATAAAAATAATACATAGTATTATCAATTAACTTATTACCAATAATATTTTTAATATTTTATTCATTCATTTATCTATAAAATTTCTTTAGTTTTACTTATCTTTAATGTTGAAACTATCTCAAATTTAATGCATCCAAATTAGGAATATGTATTATTGTGCGATTTTCATGCAATTTTGTCATTAATTTTCATTAATATATTGTTACTTTAACCGTCAAAGCAGCAGGTATATTTCAAATAAGGCTAAATTCAAATCAAATTAGTTTAAGATTGAGATTAAATTTAATTTGAACAAATTCAAAACAATTTCATGTCTGAAAATTAAATTTAAGTTTGAAATAAATTCAAACTCAAGTTTTTCATAAATTTAATTCGTGAAACTCGTGTACAAATAAATAATATTTAAATTGACTAAAACGATATCGTTTTTATTAATATGTATTAAAAAAATATCGTGTTAAATATTTTAGATATTTAATGAATCAAATTAAATCAAATTATAATTTAACTTATCTCAAGTGAGTTGAACTCGAGTTTAGAGTAATTGAATTAGAACTTAAATTAAACTTCTATAAAACCAAATAAATATTAATTGAAGATAGCTTAAACTCGATTTAATTTAAATCCAAACTTAGTTCCAACAAATTGCTTCAACTATGTTATACGACTATTCTTTCTTTACCGTACATTTTGTCATTAATTACGAAGCTTTATTTTATTATATTAAAATAAATGATGTATTTTTATGATTAAACTTTCTTCAAATATTTCAGTACTTTCTACGTATGTAGGGTTCAATTTTGACATTAAAAAAAAAACTTATCCATGTATTAATGTAATCAGTCAAATGAATTAACGAGATTTGTATAATATAATTAAAATTTTAAAATATATTTATTGTATAATATCGAATAATGAAATATTTTGATCAAACACTCAGATTAAACTCTGTTCCCTAAATTAAATTGGTCAATCTAACCCAGGTTTTAGAACATTTATCACAACCACATATACTCATTGATATACACTTTATAAAGATATGTGATAACTTGAAAAATTTGAGATAAAGTGATAATCATCAGGTTTGAATCAAGTATACACCAAGAAATTTAGTGGAGAAGATCTCAGTAGAGTGCAATCTCAACCTTTCAATACGGAAACTATTATGTCAGATCTGTCTGACTTTCAATTAGCGGCCTCGAGCAGAAACTATTATGAACAATAATGGACTTATTATTTTCAGCTGTATTTTTAACAGGAGCAAAATTCGGTCAGTAAAATGAGTACTCAATGTCAATGCCACCACGGCATTAATAAACATTCACAAGAAGGCCTCATTGGGCATTTAAATAACATGTGGGACTGTACGGAAACGTACCAAGATCACCCAAAGATGCAAGATTAAGAAAATCCCCTCTGAAGTGACGCCTTAAAAGTAACCTCTGAAGTGATCTTAGCACGGAAACGTACTAAGATCACATATGTAGGGCCAGTGCCATCTCAAATTATGCAGCCTGAGCCACAGGTTCATCTGAACTGGCAACTTCTGGCCTACAAAATTACAAGTGGTCAATAACATTGGACAGCTCCTGTAATTGGAAAAACACACTAAACATTTTCCCAGGCTTCAAAATCATAAGCTCAGCTATAAAAAGCCCACCTCGGGCACCGAAGGGAATAGTACGTGGGAAATTTTGAATTAAAAATTAAAAACTATGAGCTTTTACATTTATTTATATGCCAACAACAACATGTCTTCGTGTATTTAAATATCATTTTATTTTTAATTTAAAATTATTTAATTATAAAATAAAATATTATAATTAGTATATAAATTAATATTTATTGTTAATATATATAGTATTAATATAAATAAAATATTATGTATAGCTAGAATGCATGTACTCCTTATGTAAAATTTTTTATATATTTATGTAATCCCTGATTAGGATTATTGCATCATTATTAATTAATGAATAAACGTAGCCATACAATTCTACATCATATCATAGCAACAAATTTCCTTCTATCCCTCAACTATAAAAAATTATTTACACATTGTAATTAGGTTTTCACACTAATTTATATGCAACGATAACATGTCATTATGTATTTATGTGTTATTTTATCTATTATTTATATGTATTTACTAACATGTCATTAGTAATATATTATAGTTAGTATATAAATTAATATTTATTATTAATGTATATAATATTATTATAAATAATAATGTATATAGCTAAAATCTATGTATTTCTTATCTGTATAAAATTATTTATTTATTTGTGTAAACCTTGATCAGGGTTATTGTATCATTATTAATTAATGAACAGACGTAACTTTAAAATTCTACACGGTAACATAGTATTTTAACAACAAATTTTCCCTATGTCCCTCAACTATAAAAACTGATTTACACCCTGTAATTAGGGTTTCATCATTTTCTTCACATAGTTGCAACCTGACAGCTTCACAATTTGACAGCTCACCCGTATCCCTGGCTACGACACAATCCGAGCTTACTTTACCTTAGTGCCAGTATCACTCCTGTCTCTAGCCGTGATCTTGACTTCCATTGTTTGATTCACTTCATCACACTCCTCCATGGTTGATTTGACAACAACCAGAGCTAAAGAATTAGATGGCAAAGGCTGAGCTCATGGTCAGAACAAGGCGGAACACTAGCAAAGGCTAAGGCAAAGTGGGCTTGAACAGGGTTGCGGTCAGAAATGGGTGAAAATTTCAGTTTCAAAGGTGCAGGGTGGCGACTGAGAAAAGAAGAACATGAAACCCAAATTGTAGAATTGAAACTTTCAGTTCTTAAAGTTGAGAGATACATGGTATTATTATGTGTATTCATTAATCAATAATGAAAAAATATTATACAATAACGCTAATTAGAGTTTACACAAATAAATAAGGAATCCTACACAAATAAGGAATACATGGATTCTAGATTTTATTATTTTAATTATTCTACATGAAAGAGAAAAAATCATAGTAATCACACAATAAACTAGATAAACATATTTGTCTCCAAATGTTTTAAAGTCAAAATAAAGATTAATCTAATTTTGTGACAACAATATCCATATATCGAAGCAACTTCAGAGACGCAAGAGAACATAAATCTGCTTCATGCATAAGTATAGCAGTGATATAATCTGTTGAACTTGAATGTCCAATGCTTAAGTTGAATGAATAAAATCAGGGGAAGAACAAGGACAAGAAAAGGAAGAGACTTTTGAAATTCTTTCTGCTTAAATAATAGTACTAACCAAATCAAACTATTATTTAAAAAAAAAAAGGAAAAAAAAAAAAACTCTCCTAGAACTTAATGATTTTCAGGTTCCTTGAAACAATTGTGCCAAGCAAAACGGGAGAAAAAAAAAATAATGGATGGAGAGAGCGAGAGAATATCAGTTTGCAAACTTTGTGAAGCAAGAAGTTGTTTCATCACAAGCAATGAAATGTAACAGTGTTGATAAAAGGTAAAAAGCCTAAAAACCTATAAACTGCAAAAATGTTCAAACTTTGAGCGGACTTAACTGAACAACTGAAGGATTGGAAGTACAAATTTAAAAGCTGCATAAAAATAAAAAGATTAATTAAGTATTGCTACTGTTTCATAGGAAACAACCTTGGTCCCCAATAATGTTATAGTGATACAAATGACAATTTTGATTTAAAGTTACATATAGTCTATGTATAAGATGCATGTACATCATATCATGGCATAATAAAAAATACAGTAACAAGAAGAATTTACGTTGGCTTGCTGAAAAACTTTATGAGGATTGTACTAAAGTCCGGGAAAAGATGACCACCCTGACCAATTAAGTTTAAGAATGGAGAGGAAAAGCTTATACTGAAGCCCTTTATTCGAAAAAATTAGATGCCAGAAAACACGTGTCTAAGAAAAAAAAGAAAAACAAAAAATATGCAGAATCGGTTGACTCTACCTCTGACTTCCTTCTACTTCCATTCTTTAAAAATCCCCAATCTGCACAGGTGAGCCCACTTCCTTAGATAGTTATCCAAAAGTGTCTGCACGACATAGGATGGAATAAATATCAACAACCACATTTCATTAATCACACACAAAAAAGAAGACAAATAAAAAAAATTCAAAAAACGTGTCCAACCAACCAGCGTGTGCGCACATATGAGGACAGATATATCCACCCACATGCCGCTAGCATATTTGCAATCATACTGGCACCATATAAATATACACTACAGTACCAGATGTCATCCTAATCGAAGACCACTAGGCAGAAAAGAAATTAATCCATAGGATCTTCCAAATGTCATGCTAATTGAAGGATTCAACCATCTAAATATTTAGTTGAATTTGAAATCCAAAAACAGAAAGACAACTAAAGTTGGCCAACGACTTTGACTGACACTGAAGTCTAAAACACAAGGTAAGCTTATCTACCTTCACATTTAAAGTGTCATTCATGATAAACTTTTTGATGTAGAACAAATAGAAAAATAGGTTTTGATCAATATACGATCAGAATCGATACATGATCCAAAGAAGTAATCGACAAAAGATTAAAGATCGACGAACGATTAAGATCGACACACGATCCAAAAGGTAATCAACTAATGATTGAAAAGAAAGTCTCAATTTTTGTATTTGAAATAATATTTAAAAATTGAATTACAATGATTGTTTGAGCCAATTATATAGACTCTTAATACTTATCAAAATAGGAATTAAAATCTAAATAAATATCTAATTCTTATCAAAAAAGGAATCAAAAGCAAATAAAATTTAAATTTCCTAAATAAGATAGACTAAATATTAATTGAAATTTAATTTTCTCTCTAACATGAGATCTTAGAATACTTAATGGATCCCACATCATTCTCCCCTCATTGAAAAAACTTGACTCCGGAGAGTTGATTTGTAAGTAATCCTCTTTGAACTAAAATAGTAAACTCATTTTTCGATGACGCTTTAGTCATAAGTTGACCTGTTGAAACACTAGAAGACAAAGTAGAAGGCTCAAAAGTACCTTGATAAGACATTAGATCTTTCACAATCAAAACAGAACTAATATTCATATAATTAGGCAAATCAAGTAGATATGCATTAGACTCAAGTTTTTGAATGATAGAAAAATGACCAATAGCTCGAGCACTCAACTTTTTAAAAAAATGCATAGGTAATATTTTATAACGTCTACGAATCATGACATAATCACCTATATTAAATTCTTTACTCCTACAATGCACATCATTAGTAAGCTTATAATTTCCATGATTATCTATCCCCTTTTCCCCAAAAGTATCTTCCCTTAACATGTGGATGTATTCCTTGTAAGGTTTGGAAGCAGATTTTCCTTTAAGCTTAGGGCTACTTTCAATGATATGGACTGGTTTTAGAATAATTTTCTTCCTATTATGCTTAAACTCATAAGTATTGTCCCTACCATGATTAGTTACATGAAAGTCATATAACCAAGAACGACTTAAAAGGATATAGGCAACATTCATAGGAAGCATATTACAATAAATCTCATCGTGATAATTACCCATTCGAATTGGGACTCGACATCTCTCAATAATAGTCAAAGTTGTCTTATTAACCCATGCAACTTTAAAAGGCTTGGAATGTGGTTCTACTTTAAGACTCAATCTACTTATAGCAGACTTAGAAACCACATTCATAGCACTACCCTCATCAATTACTAGCTTACAAGATCTATCCTCACTTTTTATGAAGGTATGGAAAATAGTGGTTCTTCTCCAGTCATATTTTACAACAGCGGACAAAATATGTTTAACAATATTGACATGATTACCCTCAATTGCTAACTCATCTTCATCCACAAAATACTTCACATGTTCCACAATCTCTTCTTCATAATCAGAGGAAACTGCTACATGACCCCTATCATGACAATGATAACATTTAAGAGATGATACATTAGCACAAAACCCATTAGAAGAGACATTCAACGTGGATTGAGGGGGAATAGAATTCTTATTTTGAACAGTGATGGTTTTACCTCTAATGGTGCTATTTCCAAGGGGTGGGCTAGAAAGAGATTGTGACTAGGGTGCCATGGTGTAGAAATTTGATACCCTTCTCTTAGAAAACTATTATATTTCAACTGCTTTATTAAAGGCATCGTCTATATTTTCTAGGTTATGAATTTGAAGCATCATTTTAATTTCATCTCTTAACCCATTTGTTAAACCCTTAGTGTTTTGATGATTCCGAAAATATGTTAAAATTTATGAAATGACCAATTTACCCCTGGCATGAACTTGGTTCATGACCGAAATGCTGTTTTGTAGGAACACTTATGCACACTGAGCAAGTGAAGACTCACACGATCGTATATTCAGCATTTGAAGCCACACACGCCCGTGTTGAGATCGCACACGCCCGTGCATTAATGCCATGCACGCCCGTGCCTGAAGAATTTGAAGTCACACGCCCATGTTGTGCTGAGAAGAACACACGCGCCCGTGTGTTGAATGACACACAGCCGTGTGTCAAGGGAAAAGAACACACACGCCCGTGTGCCGAAGGACACACAGCCGTGTGTCAAACAAAAATGTAACACACGCCCGTGTCTAGAAGGAGACACAGCCGTGTGTCAAAAAAGAATGCCACACACGGCCGTGTAGCACAAAACACACGCCCGTGTGTTAGGCCAAAATGCACCCGTGTGCTTCCCGTGCGCTGATCGTGCGTGGACCCGTGCAAGCTTCTGGAATCTGGAGGCATCTAAAGAAAATTAACACACGCCCGTGTGTTGCAAATATGCACGCCTGTGCTTGCACAAAAATTGACCGTTGGAAAGTGCAAAAAAAGGAAAGCACGACCGTGCATCAAGAGGTCACGCCCGTATAATTTTCCAGAAACTCTCCAATGGCTCTCAAATCAGCAGCAACGGCTAGAATTTTCCATTTCCTATAAATTGGAGCTGATTTGAAGATGCAAGGGTTAGAGAATCAGGCCTAAAACTTCTACTCTTTATTCTCTAATTCTTCTCCAAACTTCTCTCACAAAAATTACATTTGTAAACCCTTAGAGAGAAACATTGAGAGCATATTGTAAATCCACCTTGTGAGGCAAATCATTGTAATTTCCATAAACCCTTGGGTGTAATCCCGTGAAACTAGTGTGGGGCGTAATCCCTGTTAAAACTAAGTTAAGGGCGCAATCCCTTGTATCAAAACTAGTGTTAAGGGCGAAATTCCCTTGTTGGAAAAACTATTGTAACTTTGGGTTAAAGTTAGTGGAAGGAAAATCTTCAAGCGGGATTGCTTGGAGTAGTGGACGTAGGAGGCGTGGAGAAGCTCCGAACCACTATAAATCGGCTGAGCATTTCTTTTCTCTTACTCTCTTTAAATTCGTGTTTATATTATTTGTTTGCTTGGTTGTGTTTAATTTGAATTATATGCATAATTGAGTTGGTAGAATAGGAAAAACGTTTTAAACTTGATAAATTTTTAATTAACCTATTCACCCCCCCTCATTTCGATTTTCTCTCAAATTTTTCTCAAAAATCACTCATTTTTCATCATATTTCTCACCTACATTTGGTTTCTAACATCATTTCATCAAGTTCTCTTGCATTCCCATATGATTTCATACCAATTTTGGCATCAAATCCATCAAAATCTTTTTCATTTCAAAGTCAATCTCAAAAATGCCTCCAAGAATGTAGAATGTGCACAAAAGATCGAATGAAAGGTCGTATGGAATTGTTTTTCAGAATAAAGAGCAAAAGGTACTCCTCAATCGACTTTTGGAAAAATCAATTTATGTTGGAAGATGTTTAGATATGTCTATTTTAAGAGAAATTGGAATTTTGGAGGAAGTAATGGTTTTAGTTAGAGCTTTGAAATTGGATAAATTATGAGATATAATGCCTACGAAGGATTGGTTTATGAGTTTTCCAGTTCGTTACAATTATCGAAAGATCCTAGGAGAACGATTTTGGATTATACTATGAAGTTCCGATTAGGAAATTTAAGTTGGACTGTAAAACCGGAAGAATTAGCGAGCTGGTTAGAATGTGATTGTGAAGGAATTCTCGATATGCCTGGAGGGCGTAGTTCACAGACATCATGGATTTATTGTACTGGAACCGATTTTTATCATGCGTATAAAGCCAAGGCATCGGCTATGCGGAGCTCGAGTCTAAAAATTTTTCATCGAATGATTACCTACACATTAAATGCTAGAACAAATACTAATGGACATGTAAGTGTGAGAGATCTAGCATTGATGAAAGCCGCATTGGAAAACGGTCAAGTGGATGTAGCTCGGTGGTTAATTGGAAAATTAAATGACATTTAGGAAAATATAGATAAACCCCGAGTTTTGATCGATTTTGGGATGCTGATATCCTTTTTTACTGAGAAGCTCGAATTGGATTTATCAGAATATGAGCATCAAGTAATTCCTTTCACAGACATCCACTACCTTGGTGCTGATGCCCTGTTCAGAATGAAATTAATTGAAAAGGACGGTTTGGAGGGATGGAGACTAATTGATACTATTGGAGAGACTGAGCCTTCTGCAGCTCCTTCAGGTGCCCCATCTCATACAGCCGAATCCAGTGGAAAAAGAAGGAAGAGAACTCCCATTGATCAAGGAATGAAATCTCAATCGCCCTCTGAAATGCAAAGGCTAATGACTTCATTTGAAACTTTTCAAGGACAAGTCTTAGAGAATTTCCACTTTATGAGGCAAGAAATAGTCGGCATAAGCAATAGAATGGGACGTCTTGAAGACCGAGTAAGTGGAATGGAAAATCAGCTACAAGTTCTTAATTCTCGGTTTCCATCCGTATCAATATAAGATGATGATGATGCCCCTCCACCAGCTCAAGATTGAAAACATCCTTCATATGCATTCTTTCATGCATCATTTGCACAATTTAAATTTTTGGGGAACATTAATTTTTTTTTTTAAATTGTGTTGACTTTAACATTATATTGATAATAATTTTTTAAATGACTTGTTATTGCTTTGATTGTTGATGTTGGTGAAATGAAGTTGTTGGTGATTATATTGTTGATATTTTGGGAGTGTATATTTCTTGTTATGTTTGGGAAATATTTGAAAAACAGAGGAGACTCTGTCGAATTTTTTTTTATTTATGACAAAAAGGGGGAGAATTAGGGTTAAAATCAATTGTTAAAATCAATTAAAATTTTTATATGCATAAAGATTGAAAATTTTTATATGTGCATAAAGATAGGGGGAGTAATAAAATTTTTATTGAAAATTTTTATACGTGCATAGAGATAGGGGGAGTGTTAAAAGTCTTAATTGAATATGTTTTATTGAAAATTTTAACATATTTTGTCATCAATCAAAAAGGGGGAGATTGTTGAACCCTTAGTGTTTTGATGATTAAGAAAATATGTTAAAATTTATGAAATGACCAATTTACCCCTGGCATGAACTTGGTTCATGACCGAAAAGCTGTTTTGCAGGAACACTTATGCACACTGAGCAAGTGAAGACTCACACAGCCGTATATTCAGCATTTGAAGCCACACACGCCCGTGTTGAGACTACACACGCCCGTGCATTAATGCCATGCACGCCCGTGCCTGAAGAATTTGAAGTCACACGCCCGTGTTGTGCTGAGAAGAACACACACGCCCATGTGTTGAATGACACACAGCCGTGTGTCAAAGGAAAAGAACACACACGCCCGTGTGCCGAAGGACACACAACCGTGTGTCAAAGAAAAATGTAACACACGCCCGTGTCTAAAAGGAGACACAGCCGTGTGTCAAAAAAGAATGCCACACACGGCCGTGTAGTACAAAACACATGCCCGTGTGTTAGGCCAAAATGCACCCGTGTGCTGATCGTGCGTGGACTCGTGCAAGCTTCTGGAATCTAGAGGCATCTGAAGAAAATTAACACACGCCCGTGTGTTGCAAATATGCACGCCCGTGCTTGCACAAAAATTGACCGTTGGAAAGTACAAAAAAAGGGAAGCACGACCGTGCATCAAGAGGTCACGCCCGTGCAGTTTTCCATAAACTCTCCAACGGCTCTCAAATCAGCAGCAACGGCTAGAATTTTCCATTTCCTATAAATTGGAGCTGATTTGAAGATGCAAGGGTTAGAGAATCAGGCCTAAAACTTCTACTCTTTATTCTCTAATTCTTCTCCAAACTTCTCTCACAAAAATTACATTTGTCAACCCTTAGAGAGAAACATTGAGAGCATATTGTAAATCCACATTGTGAGGCAAATCATTGTAATTTCCACAAACCCTTGGGCGCAATCCTGTGAAACTAGTGTGGGGCGTAATCCCTATTAAAACTAAGTTAAGGGTGCAATCCCTTGTATCAAAACTAGTGTTAAGGGCGAAATTCCCTTGTTGAAAAAACTATTGTAACTTTGGGTTAAAGTTAGTGGAAGAAAAATCTTCAAGCGGGGTTGCTTGGAGTAGTGGACGTAGGAGGCGTGGAGAAGCTCCGAACCACTATAAATCGGCTGAGCATTTCTTTTCCCTTACTCTCTTTAAATTCGTGTTTATATTATTTGTTTGCTTGGTTGTGTTTAATTTGAATTATATGCATAATTGAGTTGGTAGAATAGGAAAAACGTTTTAAACTTGATAAATTTTTAATTAACCTATTCACCCCCCCTCTAGGTTATTTGCCATTTAGCTATTTGGGGTTTTACACCATTAACAAATCGACTAAGTGTGAATATAGGTTCTTCCTCTAAATTGCATTTTAATCTTAACTCCTCAAACCTATTCATATACTTCTCTATGTTAGCAGTCGATTGTCTTAGATTCATAAATTGGTCATGCAAATGATTTATATAATATGAAGGCCAACATTTTTCTCTAAATTTTCCTTTCATTACTTCCCAATTATTAATAGGTTGTTCACCCTTAAATTCTATATTACGCAACACAGTTTGTCAATACCTTTTTGCATTACTAATCAATTTCATTTTAGTAAAACAAACTTTATCCATATCATTCATATCATGCCAATTAAAGAATTCATCCATGTCATTCACTCATTCATCAAAAGTACTAAAGTCTAGTCTACCATCAAATTTAGATGCATTTATCTTAATTTTTCTAGTGACATCTTTTCTCTCCGTATATTCTTGTCGAGGTACCCTCCCCAAATTATTATTTTGTCTATTGAGATTCTTATTGGCAACTATAGGTCTATTTCTCCAAAATCGAACCTACTCTCACCCTTTAAATTTATCAGGAGGTTTCTATTATAAGCAAATCTCCTAGAGGGGGTAACCCTATTCAATGCATGTACCTCAAAAGCATGTCCTAAGACTGATGCAAATGACATGGATGCAAGTGTACCATGACATTGCCTAACAGAATCATCTGGGTCTATGGGTTGTTTACCTAAGACTCTATCCAATTGACTCATTATCCTAACAGTGAATTCATTCATTTTGTTAATTTTTCTTCCATGGCAAAAAATTTTTCCTCAATAGAAAATGATTCAGGGGTGGTTTTATCTTTAGACATAGTGTAATGGGAATGCTTGTGAGATTTAAATTAACCACAATGTAAACAATAAACTCATTTTAATACACACCAAATAGGAATACATAATACAATATAAATGCTTATGTCAATGATGTATAGTCCTTTAGAAAAATCAAATGCTCGAAAAATTAAAATTTTAATTTGAATCTAACACAATTCACAGTTCATCCAATTAATAGAAATATTAATCAAATTTTCAAGGTGAAAAAAATCATACTGTATCAAAAAACTTTGAGTGTTGCTACTGTGCCTCTTTCCAATTTGAATTGATTCAAACTCAAATGCAACATATTTCTCCAACTATTCTGAATTTTTTTTTCCACTGTGTTGTCGAAAACCTTCTCTAGTGAGGCGAATGACGACAGCTGATTGTGCTTGTAGGACCTTCTCCCGCTAGACGAGTGATTGGCGATGATGACTGAACGAACCAAACAAGACGCGATTGGAACCGATGTTCAGCTGTCTAGAGGCATGTTGGAACAAAGATCTAAAGCAACTGGAGTGCAACGACGGTGGATGGAGGCAGATCTCGAGTGATCGGCGTGCGAAAGTTGATCTGGAGTAATCAGCGTGCAACGACGTCGACTGATCTGGCACCGGCGTGCGATGCGAACTGGACGAACAGAGGCGCGACTTTGCTGAAAAGAATTGGCGATGACTAGTACGAGCGTGCGGTGAGGTTGGTGCAAACTGATGGAGAGGTGACAAACAGACGACGACGACGACAACGTTGAAGCTGCAACAACGGCGACGGAGGCTGATCTGGTGCAATGGAAGTGTGACGTGAGCTGGCCGAATAGGGAGCAGATGTGCTTAAGACGACTGACGGCGATTGGGGACAGGTGTGGTGAGGCAGATCGACAATGGTGACTGACGGTGGTAGAACGGCAGCGTGAATGTTGATTTGGAGTAGGCAGCGACTGAGCTGGAGGCGATTCGTGACAGATCTGAGATTTGGTTTTTTTGCTTTTTTGTTTTTTTTTTTGGTTGGCTCTTTTTTTTTTCACAGAATTTTTTTATTCAATTTTTTTATTAACCTTTTTTTTGTTTTTGTTTTTTTTCACAACTCTTTTTTTTTTATTTTTGAATAAAACTAAAATAAAGAATGCGAAGATCGAACGTAAAGTCTAAAATCAATCAAAAAAGTAGAGATCGAATTTAGACTCTGATACCAAACTGATGTAGAACAAATAGAAAAATAGGTTTTGATTTAACACACGATCAAGAATGACATACGACTCAAAGGAGTAATCAACGAACGATCAGGATCGACACACGATCCAAAGGGCAATCGACTAACGACTTAAAAGAGAACTAATCTCAATTTTTGTATTTGAAATACTATCTAAAAACTGAATTACAATGAATGTTTAAACCAATTATATAGTCTCTTAATACTTATCAAAATAGGAATTACAATCTAAATAAATATCCAATTCTTAGTAAAAGAGGAATAAAAAACAAATAAAATTTAAAATTTCATAAATAAGATAGATTAAATATTAATTAAAATTTGAAGTTTTCCTCTAACGTGAAATCCTAGAATCCTTGATGGGTCTCACATCACTTTTGCTCCGTAAGAATAACTTCTTCATGGTATTTACACAAATGACCTTCTACCATTTTTTCTGCAGCCATCTGGAGACTTCCCTGTACTTTCTGCCCGACCAACAACGCCAAGTCAATAACTTAAAATTTTGAAACACACAAAATCAATTTGCTTAAGTAGTTAGATTGTATATGAAGGCAGAAGAATATGCATTCCTTGGAAGAAGTTTCCGATTGCATCACAATACAAACTGAAATAAGATGTAACCACTTTTCAAACAAATTAACCCTTTCAGGTGAACATCTGTCAAATGGACATTCTTATCATTATACCCAACCCATATTCATTTAGGAATTTGGATTGGAATCTTTGATTTTTGCTGAACAAGACAACACCATAAGTATATCCCCTCTGCAATTCTTTTTCTTTGGGTGTTATATAAATTTCATTGTTGCTTTCTAAAGAATGTTATTCATATCAATATCCCCTTTAGTATCAACTTGCCATCACCTGTATCAATATCCCCTTCAGCTAGGCTCAAATAATGTATCCACTTATATAATTTAAAAAGAAAAAGGGAGCAGAAAAAAAAAATAGAACGATCAATCTATGTAGAATATCACTCATCCATTTATACCTCAATAAATTGAACTGATGTTATGATGGCTCAAAAGTTTCATATAACTGAAAAGAATAGAGATCTACCAACAATAGAATGGGAAACACTATCAAGCCAATCTCTAATTACCTGAGATTTGGGAATCTCCCGTTCATTCTTTAATGCATCAAAAGACACTAACTGCTTTGTCAAGAGTAATGGCTTTGCAGCAACTACATGCATAGCTAATTCTGATCCAACACGCCAAAAGGATCCAGCTGACACTTTTCATCCTCTACTTCAAGAGATAGAAGTCCACCTATATGACCAAAATCTATGTGCAGATCAAACAGTTAACAGTTGAGGCCAAAGCAAATTCTTCATTGGCTAAAATCCTGTTTTCTTGCAAAATTTTGGTAATTTTCATAAAGATAGTATCCTGAAATATGGGGCAATTTACATTTTAAGGCCCATTCTTTGTGTCAGTGCATGCAAGTAAATAGTTTCTCAAGAAAGGAGATGAAAAAAATTTATTTTCCTTTATACTTTTTGAATGCACCTGGTTAAGGGTTTGTGTGGAGGTAGGTTGAAATAACCCCTGGTAAAGATGCAGACATCACAAAACCCCTTCTCAGTTTTTATTTTCTCCCCTATCACTGCAGCTACTTCCAAAAAGGGAATTTTGAACAGTTGTTTCTCCACTTATTTTTGCATTTTCAAGATTCAATTGTAAACCCTGGTAGTAGAGTAACAAAATCCTTGCTTACAGTAGATTTGGAAAAATTTTAGAAAAATATTAGTTTTGTTCTGACTAATAATAATTTGCAAAAGAAATATGATTGATAGAAAATGTTATCATACATAGGAAAATGGCCGAGCCACAAGTTCGTGAACATTGAGGCAACTTTAACAACCCTGGAGCATTTAGTCAGTTTTTTAAATTCCAACAGAATCATAACTACTGTCATACTTTCTGTTCTCCTAAATTTTATGCAGGGATGAATCCTTCGAAGGCAAGGAATATGCAAATCAACTAAGGTCCTCATACCAAGAGGTCTACTGCTATGAGATCTGTGGATGATGTACAACTGTAAATGAGGTCCTTCAAATGTATTTTACCATGTTAAAGAAGAAATACAGCACTTTATAAAAGACTAAATAACATATTCAGAATCAGTCATAAAAACAAGAATAATTATCAATATGCAAAGAATCAGATTCGGTATTCAAACTTATTACCTCCAAGTACTCAGCTCCAAGAGTATAGACTCCAGAAGCCTGGTGCGGAACATTGTCAGCTTGTAAAACTTGTTTTGCAAGAGATAAGGCCTACAAAAAACTCAACATAGAAAGCATGAGCATAAATTTTTAAGAAATGAAATTCAAAAACAAAAATTAAAAACTGTTTGAGTCCATTAGTCAAAGCAAGTGAACTCAAAAAGTAATTGGCAAATGACAAGAAGAAGGTCACCACAAAGTAACCAAGTATTGAAATGTCTCATTCCTGGCAACAAAATCAGTTTCACAGTTAAGTTCAATAACAGCAGCTTTGCCCTCACTCTGTGCAAAAGCAAGCAAACCCTCTGGAGCAGTTCGGGATGACTTTTTTTATGCTAGAACCTTCCCTCTTTTCCCCAACTTTTTCTGTGCTTCCTCTAAAAAAATCATTCGGTCAACAATATTATAACTTCAAACATAAAAAACCCACAAAAACTCAAAACCGAACAAGGAGAGAGGGAGAGAACTGTGTTATCTGTGAAGAGTTAATTTACTGTTATACAACTTATTACCAATGTTCCAACTGCAATCAACAAGGGCAGACTTGACATCCTTTATAGGAGCACTTGTCTGTTCTCTTAATTGCTTAATGCTACATATAGCTTCTAAATAACTATTTTACCCCTAAACCCTCTCAATTCTATTTTCTATCATAAAATCTTACTTTTAACTCTGATTTTCAAGTAAAAAGACTATTTTAACCTCAAGATATTACAGTATTCTTTCTCTTTACTGTATGAGTAATTAATATATAAATTTTGTAAACAATTACTAATTCGTTTTTGTTTGCATATTTTACTAACAAAATTTTTTACTGTTAAATTAGATTCCAATTATATAAATGTCTATTTTCTATTAGATTAGTAGGTAGAATTTTCTTTGTCATAGGTTCAAAATTAGTTAAAAGTTTATTGTTAGATTCCATGCATAGGTTGGCGGTTGGGTGCTGATTCTATCCAAGTTTACTATAATAATAATTATTATTATAAATTCATACAAGTGGACAGATGCATATGAGCTAAATTCTTAGCACTCAGATTCACTTTTATTATAGGCTAGAAAGATAAACAGTGACTTTGTCTTTCGCTTGGTATGGACAATAATGGGTCATGTAATATAATTTTTGAAGGAATTTTAATTCTTCAATATCTTATAGGTGAATGCAAGCCAATGTGTTGACAATCAAGATGAATTCTATGAATGTTCTTGATATATTGAGGATTGAGATTGATTGTGAGAATATTTTTGATGCTACTTAATTCCTATTTTCACATAGTTTCTTCTTATTATGACCAGATAGATTAGAAAACCTTCAATTATAAATTTAATATAGACTTATATATTGGATGTAAATTTATTCATAATCAATATACAAAAAATAAATATTAGTTATTTCTTCAAATTTGAGGATATTAAAGCCTCAGTAATATTTGAGAGCCTTCGAAGAGTACATCCAAATTTGCCATATGAATTTCAAATTCAAAGCAACTCAAATCCAAGTCTAAAGGAGTCACCATTGTCATTGAAAACTTTATACCATTAAACACTACACACGCTGGAAGGATGAGTGAAATTATTGGAACATTTGGCTCAACATGGGTTTTAATTATTATTCAATCCAACAATGTTTTTAATGCATGTATTATTCTTATAGACTCAAATTATGATATATGGTTACAATTGATGTAGATGCATATTGCAAAATAAAAATTTTTTTCCTATATTTGTGGCAAAAAAAAAAAAAAAAAAACGCAAATAAAACTTGAAGATGACTATGAAAAATGATATGCAAAAAAATATAAAGTTAAGAGATAGCCATCAACGTTAATGAGTCCAAAAATCATGAAGTGTTACTTGTGATTACCACAATACATGAAATATGGAGTGCTTTGTCAAAAGCCTTTTATAATAAAAGTGATAAGTTATAAGTTTTTGCTTTAAATCAAAAAGCCTTCATCACAAAATGGAATGGTAAATCTCTCTTCGAATACTATAAGGAATTAACTGAAATCTTCAGAGAGTTATATCATCATGATAAAGTGGTTATGAAAGATCCAAATAATGTTGTAGCTTATCAATAATCCATCAAACAACTTAGGGTGCACATATTCCTTGACAGTTTGGATATTGTATTTAAATAGATTCGGAGGGAGATTCTTTGCAAAGAAACAACTCCAAATCTAGATGAATGTTATGCATTAGTTCACCACAAAGTAGTTTGTGAAACTACTCTAAAAGGGGAAGATGGAAGTTTTGACACATCAACCATGATTGCCCAAAATCAATAAACTCATAATAAATGTGAACCACTAAAGACTAACGGTTCGAAGAGCACTGGGGACAACTCCAACTATAAATGTATACATTACAATAAGACTGGTCATACTAATAGTCAATGCTATAAACTTATGGGATATCCAAAATTATAGGATCACAATCGTGATCAAAAGAAGAGGAATTCAAAAAGATCATCTACTGCCAAAAGTACTGAGACAAAGATTGATGATGATGCTGTAGAAATAGCATCTATATTAGTCACAACTATAAATAATGGTGGTATGTTTTTAAATATGTTTGTGTCTATTTCTAATAGTACATGACTAATTGATTATGAAGTTACAAATGATAGAACATTTGATTCTAAACATATCTCACATCTTAAACTATCTTTTCAAAAAATTATTTCCACTACCAATGGTATCCTTAACCCTCATCGATACCCTAAATTTAGAATTTATTTTAATTATGTCATCTTTAGATTTTAACCTTGTGTCAAGTGTTAAGTAAGGGAAACTGTACTACTTGGATTTAAAGTCAAAAGATTCAAGCAAACTTTGACAACCTTCAGAGATAACCCATGCTGAAGGGGAGAAAACAAAGGTAGAAATATATTTGTGGAATCACCATCTAGGGTATGTTTCATTCGGTTATTTAAAAAAGCTATTTCCCAATATGTTTTTCAAATATGATCTTTTAGTTTTTCGTTGTGATATATTTGAACTTACAAAAGTCATTATGCTTATTTTCTTTTAAGTTTGAATAAAAGTCTATCTCTATTTATGGCTATTCATTTTGATGTTTAAGGTCCTTCAAAAGTTTCAACCATAAGAGGATCTAGATGGTTTGTTACTTTTATTGATGATTGTGTTAGGATGACATGGTTGTGTTTAATGAAGACAAAGGGAAAAACAAATTTGTTACTTCAAAAGTTTCATAAAATGGTTAAGAACTAGTACAATGAAAAGATAAAGGTCATTTACAGGGATAATGGTAGATAAAATCAGAATTTGGATTTTCAAAAATACCTTGAAACTCATGAGATAATTAATCAAATGACTTATTCTCATGCAACCTAACAAAATAGAGTGGTTGAGTGAAAAAATTGATATTTGAACTTGTAGCCAAGATCAACTCATTTCAAGTATAGGATCATTAGCTGCAAACTTGGATTGGTCGTTACAACAATTTGATGTGAAGAATTTTTTTTACATGGAGAATTATCTAAGGAAGTCTATATAGATCTCCTGCCAAGATGTATAGTACTTGAAAAACATAATAAAAAAGTTTACAGATTAAAGAAATCATTGTATAGGTTGTAACAGTCTCTTAAAGCTTGGTTTGAAATGTTCACGAGGTCAATGATAGACTTTGGTTATAACCAAAATAACTCGAATCATACTCTATTCCTAAAGAAATGAAATGGTAAAATCACTGCACTATTTGTATATGTGGACGACATGGTGGCCATGGGAGATGATCCAAAAGAAAGAGAGAATTTGAAAGAACACTTATCAAGAGAATTCAAAGTGAAGGATCTAGGCCTTCTGAGATGCTTTCTTGGCATTGAAGTTTCTCAATCAAATAAAGAAATTCATGTCTCAAAGAAAGTGTACCTTATATCTATTGAAAAAAATAGGGATGTAATGATGTCAACTGGCTGATATGCTAAAATAAAAGGTTTAAAGTTAAGCATTGAACCTACTCAAGTTCCTACCAATAAAGGAAGATACCAAAGATGTAGGACCCGCCACCACGAGTACCCCTATTACTGAAATCTGGAAGGCCTTTTTATTAATAATCTGAAAATTCGGGTACTCGCAACGGGAATCCTACGAAAAACAGAAATCTGAAACTAAAAATATACATTTCTGAACATGCGGAAGCTTTACTGGATTACATCTAAAATATACATACTGTTCTGTACAATGGGCCCTTTGGCCTTTACATATAGATACATACACTGTTTTATACATTCGGATACATCTGGAAATATATAAAAGGTACATACGGCCTCACAGGTCCAAAACTGATATACATACTGATCGCGGTGTGTATGTGCGTGTCCTCTCCGTCAGCCTCGATCCACCTGCTCCTCGAACCCAGCACGAACCACCTGAAAAGGATGGAAGAAGGAGGGGGGATGAGTGATAAAGATCACCCAGTAAGCGCTCCTTACTTCCCTCAATACCCAAGCAAGCACAAACAATCATATAAATCAAACATACCTGGGCCTCGGCCCTAATCATACATCTACGCGCTTGTTGGTATCTGAAAACTGATCATCTGGATCTCATTCATTCATTATTATCATATGTGTTCATGTCATGATGTGTATGTTATGTCATGATAACTGAAAATACTAGATGCATGCATTTGAATACCTCTCTGTACCCTCAGGTACCTGCTGTGCTGATCAGACTGGTGAACACAAGGATTCGACATCTTAGCCATGTGGGCTAGACAGTCTAGCTACTGGCTAGAAAGCTGAATCTGAATACTGTACTGCTTCGATCTGACTGGTGTCAGAGAGCTGAAACTGAAATGTTGCTGGATCCTCTAACTGGTGTCAGGAACTAAATCTGAAATACTGCTGAGCGTTTTGACTGGTGTTAGAAGACTGAATCCCACAGATGCCCCCTCGTGTTCCACCGATACTCTTACCCGTATATCGAGTTCTGAAAACTATTGAATTCGGATCCCCTGATCCTTTCTGAAACTACATGCCATGTCATGATATGCACATGCAGTTTATTATCTAAATACAGGCTCATCTGATGCTTATCTGAAGTCATTTAACCATTTATCTGAATTCCCATGCTTAGTTGATCAAATTTTAATCATTTTTCTGAAAATCTGCTGATGCACGGGCGTGCATCAAAGTGCACGGGCGTGAGCCAGAACGCACGGGACCGTGCGCTGGTCTTGCGCCTGGTCGTGCAAGCAACTGGAATTTACTATTCACTTTCTCTGAAAACGCATGCACGGGCATGCGTAAGCGGACACACGGGCGTGCGTCTGGAAAAACAAAGACTCACGGCCATGCCATACTGGCGTACGGTCGTGCGTCTGGTTCTTCAACAAAGCACCGCCTGGAAAATGCACACAACGACCAACCAAAACACATCCAATTGCAATAACACCTCAAATATACATTCCCAGCACATCAACTACCACAATCCAAGCTTCACATGCAACATGCACTCATTCATCACAAATTTACCATGGAAACTTCTCCTTTCTCTTTCTAAAGCCATACATACACACATGCAAGCTTCAAGGGTGGAAATCCATCAACCAAATCAACATGCAATCACATATAAGCATTCCACACATTCATCAACATGCAAATAACTCATCTATGGCATCAAAACTCATCAATCAAGCTGGGAAAATGCGAGAAGAAATGAGGAACACTTACCTCTCTCCATGCTTTGAAAACAAGCTTCAATCCACTAATCTCTTGGCTCTCTAACCGGATTGGGAGGAACCGGCTGCTGAATTTCCTCTCTAAGGGTGGGAGGAGCTGCAAGGAAGAGAGAAACTTTGGCTAAAGAGAAAACTTGGGTGAGAAAAGTGTCTAAATTGCTCACGGCTCACTTATATACTATGCCACGCACGGGCGTGCACCAATGATGCACGGGCGTGCACAAGGGAAAATGAACTTAATTCATTTCCCGCGCATTCATACGATCGGATCCTTTCGAAAGGATTCGTACGAAGGCCACACACTCTGAAAACTTACCAACTCACCCCTGAACTCTGCTAGACTCCCAATCTCTCTCTGAATTCGATTTCTAACCCCTAAACTCTAACCGAAAAAGCTTTCAGAAATCTAGGATGCTACAAAAGACATGTGGAGAAATTGATGTACTTATCACACATAAGACCAAATCCAGCTTATTCACTGAATGTTGTTAGTCATTATATGCATAACCTCGGGGACCAAATCATGTAGAATTTTGTTCACTAAAAATACATATTTTCAAAGCATTAAGCCATATATAGATGTTGATTGGTTGGATCAGTTAATGATATATGATCCACTTCAGGTTACTTTACTTTTATGGGTGGTAATTTGGTTACATGGAGAAGTAAGAAACAACTTGTTTTGCTCAATTTTTGTTGAAGCTTAGTTTAGAGGTATGACATTTGGACTCTATGAAGCATTATGGCTACAACTCCTTTTACAAGATTTGGGTTACTCATCTAAGCATCAATATTTGTTGTATTATGGCAATAAAGCAACATGTGACATTGCACAAAATCTATTACAACATGATCATACTAAGCATTTAGAAGTGGACAAATTCTTCATCAAGGAGAAACTTGAGGGAAAAATCTTGGAATTGTCTAAGATTAGATTAGAAAATCAATTGGCTGATATTCTTACCGAAGCAGTCTCAATTCGATTATTCTCTAAATTTTTAGACAAATTGGACATGAATGATATTTATGCATCAAGTTGAGGGGGAGTATTGAAGATAAAAAAAAAATTTGTGACTATTCTTGATATATTGAGAATTGAGATTGATCGTGTAAATATTCTTGCTATTTCTTCTTTCCTATTATCACATGATTTCTTTCTATTGTGATGAGATAGATTAAAAAATCTTTAATTGTAAATTTAATATATGATTATGTTTTGTATTTATATATTGGATGTAATTCATAATCAATGTACAAAAAATAGTATGTTGGCTTGCATGCTTTGTATTACTCATACATAGGAGATGTATAGTATTACTTATATTTTTAGATATTAATTATTAGAAATATAATATGAGTTTTCTTTTAGGATACTGTATAGTGAGTTTCAGTTCACCACTATATTGTATTTATATTTTCTGTACAGTATATAGTTTTCAGATAGACAATTTGTGTAGGACTTCTATTGTTATAGCTTGATCGCAGCGAAGACAAAGCATCAGGCTCACATAGTACATGATCATTTAATCAATTTAGTTTATCAGATTCAGTGTTATAGAAAAAGATACTACACTGACAATGAAAGATTCACTTTGACAATAAGATCAAGTCCTGTTAAATTTGGAAGTATGCATGAATATTCTACAATGAGAAGTTTGTTTTATCAAATGTCCACATCTTACCAGATCAGCACGTGCCATGCATTATAAAGCCACAACTGCCGCAAATTTTGTAATTTGATTGCTATCTTAGCATTGAATATAAATATCACCTGAAATAGAAGAAAGAACAAAAAAAAATATAGTTTTCTACGATGCTGCATATATTCTCTAAGGAGCTGACACACACAGATGTGCAATGGAGGTTAGTTAATCATCCATTTGCTGCTATTCTTTTCTTTTTCATTCAAAAGGATACAAGGAAAGGATTGATCCCTACAACGAAAATTCATCAAGTTCTGTTCTAATTTTTGATCTACAATTTCTTACGTTTGACAATTTGATTTCACTGAGTTCAAGTTGTTGATTTTATCAACACCTAATTCCATTTTTTTAGCATTTATTTTCTGAAAAAACATATATATAACTTACATATCGATTCATTCAACTTAGTATTACTAGTAACTTCAACTCATTGATTATTGTAGAATGTAAAAGTATTTTGATGGGTTATACATAAATCATCTAACACTTGAAGGACTAAACCTTATGATAAAAAAAAAAAAAATACCCATATATAAATCGATTCTTCCCATTTTTTCACTTGAATTTTTTGCGGCTCTCTCGCTCTTCTAACTTCATGAAGATATTAACTTCTAAATTTTAAACCCACACCATGAAAACACAATTAAAAGCATGGTTATTTGTATTCTAGGATGCACACATATTCTATGATACAATACGAAATAAATGAAAATTAATATGTATCCTAAGAGATATCAAATTAATATATGATGTAATAGACGTATTATATGATATAATATATATTGTACAATTTATTATATGTTATCAATACTAATCGATACATTTTTTTAGAAAGTGATGATGTAATAGATGTGTGCTTAAAAAATTTTAAACTTTTAAGAATTATTTTTGATATTTTTATAAATGATAACGTGACAATTTAATTTATTATATTAAATTTTTTTTTTGAAAGATATATCTCATGATATGATATAAAATACAAAAAAATAAGTTTTCAATAAATGGTACGACATACAATTTTGATTACTATGATTAAAAGTACCTAATCCCTGATAATTTTAAGCCTTATACATATTTGTCAAATCAAGGTTTAGCCTTTTACTCTAGAAAGTTTAATGTTCCTTTATCTCACCAAAATCTTGAAATCTTGTATGTATTTCTAACAATGTAAATAATCCATCCAATTAAAATGAAAAAAATAGTAAATATTAATTTTTTTTATTGTTTAAATTTGTGTTTTTCCGTGAGATTTTGTATATAAGCTTCTGAGTTAAAAGAAAATGAAAATTAAGGCTAAGGAATTTCAGAGATTTATTTGTTAGGTTAGATATGATAACAAAATTACATTTAAATAAATTGTTGATTATACAGGTTTACTCTTTCAAGAATTTGCCATTTAATATAGCCCTCTTGATATATAGTCATTTCAATTAATAACATATATTTCTTAAGTTGTGATTTGTTTCTTATATCGTCGACTAATGTTTGTTTGTAAATATTTCAACTTTAAATGTGACTCGTTCTAATTTTAAACCTTGGCCATATATAGTTTAGTAATTCCAACTGCATGCTTGGAGCAATTCGGCGAAATATCTGCGGGGCATCACACAATAAATTTTTCTGCCCTAGACTTGGAAGGGCAGTCATGGGATTTTTGTCTCTCCACCCGAAGAACAGGTATACACCCAAAACCCGTTCTTAATAAAAAAGGTTGGCATGCATTTGTGAAAGACAAGGATCTAAAGGAAGGTGATATAATAACTTTCTCAAGGGAAGCAGATGACGCCAATGGAGTGGCACTTAGAGACAATACGGCTATGGGGTAAAAATATTGAACAGGATGTGTAGTATACCCTAATGATCAATTGCCAACGAAAGCCAAGAAGTTTCTTAACAATATATGAGTTCTGGATTAATTAGGTTTATGTTTATGTGGTTTTAAATGTGTGTGAGTGTGTTTAAGCTTGAGTTAGTTCTCTTTGGTTTGCATTAATAAGGTTGTAGAACGATGTTTTCATATTCGGATTGGATAATGATGTGGTGAAAGGATCAATTCAGGTCAATCAACAGTTGGACCAGTTAACGTTGGGTTACTGTATCAAAAAAATATTGAGCATGTTCCAATTCGGGTTTGAAAACCATGGTGTAGAGTATTGGGTGTGGTACTTCTGCGCTTGCAAAACAGAACTGTGTACTAGGAAAAGTGTTTGTATTAAGTTTGATCGCGTTTTGTATGATTGAGTGTGGTGTTTACATATATATTCGCATAGCCTTTCAGCTTTCTTCCGTCTAAATGATTGGAACTGGACGAAAATGCAGACCTAAATCTATTAAATATTATATGAACAACGATTATAAAAACTGGCTGCGCAGAATTTGCCTGTCACCCAAGTGTCACCCAAGTAATTACCATTTTCTCTCATATTATCCCATTAATTATGTAGTCTCTCAATTAATTTGTTGAACAATTGTAGTTTTACATTTATTTTTTTTGATTCAATTAGCAAAGGGAATATCATTGCAGCGGGGTTTAAATAAAATTTCTGTATTTCTACAAATTATTGAACCTACAATAAGCTCACCAGCCACAAATAAAATTTCTGTGCAAAGTCAACAGGATTACGTTTCCTAGATTCAACAGCTACAAGCTCACCAGCTCTGTTGTGTTCCAGCCTTTCTCCCGACACCTGACCATAATTTGGAGATTTATCAACAGCAAAGAACACATCTCCATCAACCACATATGCGCAATCATTGTTGATAATCTGTGTTATGATATCCTTTATCGGCTCCATATGATCAGACACTCGCGGCTGATGGGTAGGAGGGAGGCACTCTAGATATCCATGTCCACAAGATATTTTTGTAGAGGATTTTCTCCAATCTCATTTACCCGACGAATTGTCCCGTCATCTACATCTGTGAAGTTCCAAACATGGCCTAAATGTTGTTGGTATCTGTAGAGAATGTCGAAGGAGACAGCGGCACAAGCGTGGCCGAGGTCGCTGAGGTCGTAGGCCGTGACTCCCCATCCGTACATGAGGACCTTTCCAGGGATTTTCGGCACGAAGACCTCCTTCTGCTGCGTCATGGAATTGTACACTTTCAGCTCCATGTTGAAACGACGCCGCTTTCTCCCTCTTCCTTATCTCTGTCCTGAAAATGTCTGGATTTGGAGAAACCCTAAACCTAATAAACTTCGGATTTCTCTTGTAGAGTGTAGTTCTACATTTTGCTTCCAGTTGAAATAAAATTTGGGAATATGGGAATTAAAAAGAGTAATGGTTCAATTTTAAAATGTTAAGCATAACTTCAATTTTTTATGTATGATAAAATCATTGAATCTTATTATATATAGTCATCTAAATCAACAATATTTTGTGTATTGACAAGACAAACAGTAAATTCAAAAGAAAAATTAGATTCACAACTCAAGATTTATCTGAATATACCTCTAACTTGGTTTTAAAGAAGAAACAATAGTTTTTATGTCAGAATATAAGCGGAAAAAATAAAACACTTGTACACAATTGTCAATGATACGCCTGAACCATCTGATTAACCTCACGTCAATGTTGTGACAACTGCTCCTTTGATCACCAGACTTCTCTACTCACAGCAAACCAAAGAATAAAGAGGAAACATAACCCTAATCCCCTTTTGCTTCAAAATTTTAGCTAATAACCCAAAACACACTGTGTAATTTATACTTCAAAATGCAGATCTTTATTCCAAAACATACCGCATCATTTATATACAATTGGTTTTCACATCTTCGCTCAAATCAAAGATGCAATATTTGATTTGCATAAGAGAACCAACAATTTCAATTATCACAACAAACCAATACAACCTTGCAACAAAAATCTTCCCTTAATGCAAGCTATTGAATTCCAAAATAGCTAAAATAATCCTAGAGGGAGGCGGATAGGATTTTTAAAACTTTTCCTAACTTAAAAACTTTTTCACTTTCAATTCAATTAACATACAAATAAACAATAAATTTATCAAGTCATTCAATTAAGCATATACTCAAACAATATAAAGTGTGTAAACAAATTAAAGATAGAGAAGGGAGTTTTCCGTTGATTTTTATAGTGGTTCAAAGCTTCTTCACAAGTCTTCTACATCCACTCCTTCAAGTAACTCTGTTTAAAGTTTTTCTTCATTATCTTCAATATACCTAGAAGATATAATAATTTTGATGTAAGAGATTTCACCCTCCACACTAGTTCTGACAAAAATGATTGCGCGATTTACAATAATTTCACGGGATTTTGCTTAGTTACTAGTTTCATAGGATTGCGTCCTAAGTAGTTGAAAAACAAATACAAGAAAGAAAATGTGTCTTAAAGGTTGATATAAATATGAAGTATAAGTATTTCTCTCAAATGAATATGAATGAAAATTAGTGAGAGAAAGTGAAGAAAAATTATAGAATGAAAAAGTAAAAGTGTAAGGCTTGAATCTCTCTAACCCTTCATCCTTCAAATTAGTTGGTTTATATAGGATTTAGAGAAAATTGTCGTTGTTGCTAATTTGAGAGCCTTTGGAATAAATATGAGCAGACACATGGTCATGATCTTGATAATGAATGCAGTCTAATGGTCAAATTCTCTATATTACAACAACCCAGTACAGGCATAAGCTCTACATACATGGTTGTGTATTTTCATATCTTCAATGTTTTATACTTCTAAAAGGCTACACGGCCTTACGCACGATACCCCTCATGATCACCACACGATCAATAATTTTTCTTTGCATGGGTATATGAACTTTTCTGCATGGGTGTGCGTCTAATGTTGATTGTATGATACCTACACGAGAGGCCTTGGCAATGAGTATTTTATTTCTGTGATGCATGATCATGCATTTGAAAGTTACATGGTCATGTGTCCTTATATCTTGTTATACGAATGTTTGCACGACCAATCGATTCTTGTATTCTCTTTATATGACATACATAGTTGTGCAACCAAGACATACACGATCGTATGCTTCGTCAAATTTGCAAAACATTAACGTTTTGTCCTCTTTGTCATGGATCAGTACATGCAAGGACAACTTAGGTATTTTAATAAAGTTTTTCACCAAATCAAAGCTTACAGGGGTCCAACAATTTTCCCCTTCTTGATTGATAACAAAACTTATATTAAAATGCAATTTATGCACATAATAGAACATCATAAAAAAAAAATTATAAACAAATTTCAACATATTCAGTTTAACATACTTATATACTCTCCTCTATTTTGTTATAAATAAAAGAAGTATATTAAAAAATTTTCTTTTAGCAGAAAGAAAATTTTCAACCCCTTGTTTAAATCGTTTATCATTTTAAGCATACCATGAAAATTCTTCCATTTAAAAATTTTTTTTTTCAAATTTTCTCCCTCTTTCAAACATAATTTTAACTCCCTCTATCTCAAATAAAAAAAAAAAATCAAACTCCCCCTAATTTAAATATTTCCGAAGTACAAACAAAGAGCATTCAATAATAATACCTTCTCCTAATTTATAGGGATAAATGCAATTAAATCAATATTTTTATGCACAAAGTATGATTTTTAAAACTATTTCGGGGAAATGTTTGTAGAAAAAACTTTTCTAAATGAAAATTTTGGAAAATTCTGTAGAATATATCAAGCATGGTCGTGTATATTATATGTATGATTGTTTATGTCTGATTATAAAATATGCACGATCGTGTAACATTTAAGCACAATGTTATGATTGGGAAAATTGCAAGCACGATCATGCATTGCAAATACATGATCATGTATATCCTTAAAATCCAAAAAACTGTAAAAAAGTGTAGTTTAAAATGCAAGGGAACTTTTGATATCAAGTTCAAAGCATCCAAAAATAAATGAAATTCATTCTAAAGCATTCATATCAATTTAAAATATTGGTCAAACATGACTAACACCATTGGCACATGTTAAACATATTTGGAATCATTTTAATGCAATTTTGGGGAATTGGGAAAATATAAAAGCATTTTATGGACAAAGTTGATTAAAACAATACAATTACATCATATTTGCACAATTTGATCATGAGGGACCAACAATATAAGAATTCATATCATTTGATACCAAAACAATCAAATTTAAATCCTTTTGACATGAATTCCAACCAATTACATGTTGTAACATAAACATACATACATATAACTTACTTGCATCAATTATAATCTAATCAATCATAGCAAATACTAATATACTCAAATTGAATTCGTCAATTCTATTACGTACTTTTATGCCTAAGTGATTTGAAGTTCCATTATTTTTAGTCAAATTTTTATTTTATAATGAAGTACACAAATTATATGTATATTATCTCTATACCATATCAACAACTCAACCAAACCAAACCTTCTGTAGACTTTGACCCAGAAACTATTTTTTTGCTTGCCTTATTTACTGTAGGAAAAAAATTGAAACCTTTCGATGGTTCCTTCTAACCTAGTATTAGGAAAATATATTTTAACATTGAATGATTAGAATGAAAAAAACCTTCCAACAAGTAATTACAAATAAATAAAAATATTGACACAGGCAAATGTTGTTCAAATTAAAGATTATTGGTTTGTTTCATCCCTTAACATGCCACATGTACTGGAATAAAACTTTATAGAAAATCCAACAGCTGTTTGTTAATAAACATGAATTTTTAGTCCTCCTATTTATAGATGAATTAAAAATGATTGCATTTCTATGTTAGTTGAGCTTACTTCATGCATATGCTTACTCCAAACACTTGGCTGATAATTTGTTATTTGACGTGCAACCAAGTTATGTTTCACTTATTCAAGAAAAAGCCAATGATTTCGGTCAAATCCTATGAATTGATTTAAAGATTCAACTTCATTAATTCTATTATATTTTATGCCTACACAGAATATTAGAGGAATTGATTTGATTGATAAACTTAGATGTCAAAACTCAAACAAAGAAAGAATGAAACTGTAATAGCTCAACGGTAGAACTGTCCATTTAGGCGCTTTGAGATTAAGGGTAAAAGAGAGATTCTTGATCGAAAATGGTTTTGAGAGGGTTGAAGGGTAGAAAAGTCATTTATAAGCTATATGTGACTTATACATGAGTATTCTTGGGATAATATTCCATGTATGGCACGAAAAGAGGAAATTGAGATTTCTATAAGATACACAACTGTGCACATGGTCATGCGTCGCATGTTTTAGCCATATATACTCGTTTTATTTTTAGTCGTGTAGTTCCCAACTTTTACCATTTTCTTCTCCTTCTTCTTTTCGTGTTTCAGTGAACCCTAGGGTAATTGAGAAAGACCAACGAGCAGCTCAACTTTAGATTAGAGATCCAGAGACTCATAAAGAGAGAGATCCAAAAACCATGGCTAGAGGTAAATGTTCCTTTACCTCTTTCACCTTGTTTTAAAGCGTGTTTCTTCTTTTGGTTGAGTTTTGAAATTATTACTTGCTTCTTGGATATTTGCTTGAGTTGTGAAACATGTGGATGATGATTTATTAGCTATTTGAGTGGCTGATTCCATGATTATATATTTATTTCTTTGTATACATGTGTTTTATGCTTTATTTATAAGATGTGGTATGATTGAAATGAGATTTGGATGAATATATATGTGCTAGCAGTAGTCTTGAGTGTGTATTGATAATTAATTGAAGTTGGAAGAGTTTGGAAGATAGTTGGTTCAGATTTTTAGGTTTTCAGACGGTATTTGTAGAAATTGAGTGGAGTACATGATTGTGCACCCGTGGGTGCATACACATGTGGCCTCATTTCTACATGAGCATAGTCTTGCATGACACCCATGTGTGCTTAGAAAACCTAGACACACGCTCATGTGACAAATGTACATGCCCGTGTGTTCATTCTTAATATCACACGTTCGTGTAAATAAGACATGTAAGTATTGGATGGTAACTGCATGTTTGTGTAAGTGTGGGACATAACCTTGTGCCTTGAATGCACGATCATATGTTCACACCGCATGCCCGTGTGGCCAGCCTTCATTTTAGAAGCTAGCACGATCAAAAACACAACCAATACATGGTCTTGTGTGTCTACCCACACCCGCGTGCGCTCAAAGACACACGTCCGAACACCTTAAGAAAAACACAAAAACACCTTAACAACAAATATAAACCATTTTAAGCCATTTCTAAGCTTACAAAACTTAATTATAATAAGATATAACAGTATATCATGCATGATCAGTAGCATAGAGCAAGACATGCCATATTAGAGTTTTCAGAAACGGATCTAAGGATCCAATAACATGTTTTTAAAGTATACGTATATGATATTTCAAACATTAGTTAAGGGTGAATACGAGGAGGTGTCTGTGAGTTCGCATACCTATTAGAGAGGAAAACTAGTGTCTGCTAGAGAGGATATGGTCATTGATCAAACTCGTTAGAAAAAGTGTTGATTGTGTATCAGTAGATTTTAATATGATTGAAATCACAAGACCAACGTCCTAAATTCCTGTATTCATTAGTTTAGCCAACATAGTAAATATTTTCAGATACAATACTTTCTGATTCAGTTTTTAACATATATTATATGTATATATTTATGATCTTCGGATCGTAACTTTTATATTAGAAAGAGTTTTCAGAAAATCATGCCCAAGAGTAAGCTTTATAATTATCTAGTATTGACATGATATCAGAGCATGCATATCATGTCATATATAGCATTTCATGAGAAATAGAGCAGAACAACACAATGAATTATACAGAAAATAGATGCACTTCATAATGTAAAGAGAATACTGAAATAAGAGCACAGTAAAACAGAATTAATGTGACAAGTCACATAATTAGCTAAGCTTGGCACCTGCTTGTGTTAGAGATAGAAAACGTTTGCTAAGTGATTTTATCACTCACCTCTTCTTTCTTGTTTCCTTCTTTCAAGTCAGTGATATTAGAGAGAGCGGGAGCGAGATAACTATCAGATTTTGGGGATACGGCTTGGTAGGAGATAGCATATTTATAGCTCGCATGCATTTATTTAGTTTTACTCATGTATGTATGTTTATTATACTGTAAATATATATTGTATGAATAGTCTACTTTATAATTAACTTGGGGATTTTAAATCATGTTCAGTATCTTTTGTTTACCATTATAGTAATTATATTTATAGTTTCTGCATGTAAAGATTTTATTCAACAGCAGTTTTTACTATAGAGATTCCCGCTGTAAGTAATATTATAATAATATTATTAATATAAATAGTAGTCTATAGTGGTTTATGGTGAGGGTCATTACAAAAACAAAGATGTAGATATCTTTGGCAACATATAATAAACAAAAAATGAAAAAGAATAAAAAATATAGTAGATGAAGGGAAGATGTTACACACCTAAGAAAAAAACCTAAAAAGATAAGTGCAAATTGTTGAGCCCTTGATTAGTGTCTCAAAGGAAGACTACAAGGTTGTTCAAAGAAAGAATTTTGGACAAATACAAATTGATGGTTTACTTATGAGTTTCAATTTGGGAAGGCAAAAAAATATCTTGTAGTGGCAATTAAAATAAATGACACAATACATATTAAACTGTTTTACTTACCAACTTTTTAAAGGCTTTTAACATAACTACCATAACAAAAATGCTACTAAATATTCCTTTAGCATCAATATTATGAATGCCACCATAGTTTAATAATTTTTTGACTTTCCATAAGTTTTAGTACTTTTAATTAAATGCCATATGAAATACTAATAAATTTTACAATAGTGTTCATTAGTATAAAGGACACTATACATTTTTATTTTTTCTGACTTCCCATAATTTTTAGTGGTACTTAATTCAATACCATAAAAAGTGCCACTAATTAACAGTACAGTTTGGACTTATCATATGATGAACTAATTTAGGATTTCCTTACCCTAAACTTGGTAGAGTTTAATACAGTAAAAAGATTTTTAATAAGGTTTGGTTTAAAAATAATAATCATAATATATATATAAATATATTATTCTCTTGTATGAATTTAAAAATAGATTAATAAACACACTTATTAAACGAGATATATGAGAATATATTAAAATAATATTAACTTTGTTGAATGTAGCTCGATTTTGAGTGAACAAGGACAAATGACATAATATATAATTGTTTATTTTATTAATATCATACCCAATTTATAACTTGTTTTTTAGATGCCTATTATATGAATTTTTTCTCCTAAATTAGATTCTAGTTCTATCATTGTTTTTTTTTTCTTTGGTTAGATTTATAGACAGTATTTCTTTGTCAAAAGTTTATTACTGTTTCCATGGATGAGTACTGATTCTATCAAGGTTTAATTATTATTATAAGGTAGAAAGTTAAACAATGACTTTGTGGTCATGCAATATAATTTTTGAACTTCGAAATCATGTGATATCTTAATTCTTGTATGGGGGGCCAATGAACGTGAAGAATGACTTATTCCCCTTTTCCGTTATAGCAAATATTTAACGGTGTTAAGGGGACGACGTCGTTTTTGGTTCCTGAATTTTTAATGCTGCAGCTCAAAACAAAAATGCGAAGGAGTGAGTTTCTCGAAGGTTTTGAGCACTAAGGGCTTTCATTTTTCACTGCTTCACAGGCAAGTCAGTGGAGAGAAAGGTTCATCAAGTTAGCTGAGTCCGGATCGTCGATAGCCGTTTCATTAAAAGGCGGTTGCAAACGAGTGGCAAGCATTAATTTGCCAGCTGGATTAAGAGACAAGTGACTAACAGTGAAGTTTTGTTTTTTTTTTCAATTAGTATGAATAGATTGTTTCTTTGTTTTGTTAAAAAAAAGTACATTCAGTTCTCGTAAAATCTTGAAAACTGAACACCTAAGTCCTAAAGTTTATTGTTTGAAAAAAAATTTTGAGGTATTATTCAGAGATTGTTGTTGACTTGCGAATGTGAGAAGACTTGATCAATGATCGATGGTCAAGTCTTAGAACAATTGTTTTTTACGGTTGTTTTATATGTAAGAAACAAAGAGGGCCTATCACAAATGTGGTAGACAAGAGAACATAGAAATGACATAAAGTCATTCACCGAAAGGGACCAAATTCTGCATATTTTCTAACCTTCAAAAAATGTCGTAATAAAGTTGTCAAAATCTCAATGAATCTCAACAAATCATACAGTAATTATATGTTATATTAAAATTTGAATTTAGTTTGAACAAATTAGATTTAAATTAAAAATTGGATTCATATTAACAAAATCAATCAAATTCAAACTAATCTCAATACTTAAATTTCAAACAGTTTACATCAAATATAAGATAGAGTTGTCAATTTTGAATTGACTCCTTTAGTTTTTAATTAATTTTAAATTTAATCTTGTTTGAACTCCGACACATCAAATCCAGCCCCTATTAAAACACTTTTCAAGCTAAAATTGATTTTCGCATTAGATATGGATGAATTATGATCCTAGACATAATTCATAGTAACACAAGAATACACCATACTAGCGGTCCAACAATGATATTGAATTGGTGGCATGGAATATGTGATTGTGACATGTCGTTTCTAGGAGTGTGCTTCATTACAAGCACCACGTTGCCGTTTTCAGTGGCTTCAATTGGTCAACTATCTAATCAGACTGAATTGTGCACACAAAGACAATTTCGTTCTGTTGTTTCTCGATTTGAAATGTAAGTCAGTGATCCAATTGTCAAAGTGAATCTTTCATTGTTAGTCCAGTACCTTTTCCTATCCATAAAAACTTGCAGCTGCAGGCAATTTAACACCAATTCTGATCAAATAAATTGAATAATTAGTGTATTAGACTAGCCTGATGCTTTGTATTTAGCTGCGCACAAATATTTTCAATCAACCAATAACAATTAAAGGTTTAAGTATCTTTAGAAACACTGAATAATCTTCAATATTCCAAACTTCACGTGAACTCAGTGCCTCTGTCATGAAATGCAACGTAAAAACCCTTGAATCATGACGGTAGAGGTAGAAAGAATTCACAGAAAAGATTCAGTCACTTTTCAGTTCTCTCTCAATTTTTATATCAAAGCTGCTTTTGACTGAAATGTTATTGTACCCAAAAGACAAAAGAAAGTTAACAAAATACCGCTTTGGGTCAATGTTTCGGGTCTGGGGGTTAAAACTGAGGTTAAGAGCTCGTCCAATTTAATTTGAAGAATGCATGCAATAGCACAGTTGAATATTCTGCAATGAGAAGTTTGTTTATTAGATGTCGTACCACATCTTTGATTTGAAGAATGCAAGAATATTCTGCAATGAGAAGTTTGTTTATTAAATGTCCACATCTTGTCAAGAAAGTGAGAATTGACAAAACTGAAGTGAGAATTGACAAAACTGAAAAACAGTCAGCAGATCAGCATGTGCCGACAATAATAAAGCTACAACTTCCGCAAATTTTGTGATTTAATTGCTATCTTAGCATTCTGGAATTGAAAATGACAACTATAATCAAAACCAGTATAAATATATCACCTGAAACCACGAAATAGAAGAAAGAACAAAAAAATATACTTTTGTACAATGAAGCATATATTCTCTAAGCCACTGACACAAACAGATGTGAAATCGAGGTCAGTTAATCATCCATTTGCTGCTATTCTTTTATTTTTCATTCAATAGAATATAAGAAAAAGTTTGATCCTTTCAACGGAAATTCATCAAGTTCTGTTCTGGTTTTGATCTACAATTTCTTAAGTTTCACAATTTAATTTCACTGAGTTCAATTTGTTGATTTTATCAATAACTGATTCAATTTTTTAGTATTTATTTTCTGAAAAACACAATATATAACTTACATATCGATTTATTCCACTTGGTATTACTACTAACTTCAAGTCATTGAGTATTGTGGAACGTAAAAGTATTTTGATGGGTTATGCAGAAATCATCCAACACTTGAAGGACTAAACGTTATTATGATCAAGAAAAAAGATACCCATATATAAATTGATTCTTCCTATTTTTTCACTTGCATTTTTTGCAGCTCTCTCGCTCTTCTAACTTCATGTAAATATTAACTTCTAAATTTTAAACCCATACCCATGAAGACACAATTAAAAGCATGGTTACTTGTATCCTATGATGCAGAATACATATTCTATAATATGATATAATATAAGTTAAAATTAATATCAAGTCAGTATAATATGGTGGATGTAATATATGACATGATACGTATTGTAGATATATTATATATTATTAATAGGGTTCAATAAGCTTTCTTAGAAAAATTATGATTTTGATAAAAATGTGTTTAAAAAATTTTAAATTTTTAAGAATTGTTTTTGATATTTTCAAAAATGATAACATGACAATTAGATTTATTATATTAAATTATTTTTTAAATGATATAGCTTATTGATACGATACAAGATAGAGAAAATTAGGTTTTCTATGTATTGTACTATACACAATTTTGACTACTATGATTAAAAATACCTAAATCCCTCATAATTTTTAACCTCACCCTATTTGTCCGATCAAAGGTTAGCCTTCTACTCTAGAAAGTTTAGTGTTTCTTCATCTCACCAAAATCTTGAAATCTTGTATGTATTTCTAACAATATAAATAATCCATCCAATTAGAATGAAAAAAAATATATTAATTTTTTTTATTGTTTAAATTTGTGTATTTCACATGAGATTTTGTATATAAGCTTCGGAGTTAACAGAAAACGACAATTAAGGTTAAGGAATTTCAAAGATTTATTTGTTAGGTTAGATATGATAATAAAATTACATTTAAATAAATGTTGATTATAAAGGTTTATTCTTTCAAGAATTTGTCATTTAATAAAACCCTCTCGAAATATGGTCATTTCAATTAGCAACATATATTTTTTACGTTGTGATTTGTTTCGCATATCCTCGACTAATGTTTGTTTGTAAATGTTTCAACTTTAAATGTGACTCATTCTAATTTTAAACCTTGGCCATATATAGTTTAGCAATTCCAAATAAAAACTTGGAGGGATTCGGCGAAATACCTGCAGGGCATCACACAATAAATTTTTCTGCCCTAGACTTGGAAGGGCAGCCACGGCATTTTTGTCTCTCCACCCGAAGAAAAGGTAAATACACAAAACCCGTTCTCAATAAAAAAGGTTGGCTTGCATTTGTGAAAGACAAGGGTCTAAAGGAAGGTGATATGATAACTTTCTCAAGGGAAGCAGATGATGCCAATGGAGTGGAATTTAGAATCAAAGCACGTAGGACATTACGGCTATTGGGTACAAATATTGAACAGGATCTGTAGTATACCCTGATGATCAATTGCCAACGAAAGCCTAGAAGTTTCTTAACAATATATGAGTTCCGGATTGATTTGGTTTATGCTTATGTGGTTTTAAATGTGTGTGAGTGTGTTTTTTTTTTTTATGTATTCTGCAAACAGGAGCTTGACTTAGTTCACTTTGGTTTGCATAAATAAAGTTGTAGAACGACGTTTTTATATTCGGATTGGATAATGATACGGTGAAAGGATCAATTCAGGTCAATCAACTATTGGACCAGTTAACGTTGGGTTACTGTATCAAAAAAAACATCGGGCATGTTCCAATTCGGGTTTGAAAACCATGGTGTAGAGTATTGTGTGTGGTACTTCTGCGCTTGTAAAACAGAATTGTTCACTAGGAAAAGTGTTTGTATTAAGTTTGATCGCGTTTTGTTTGGTTGAGTGTGGTGTTTACATATATATTCATATAGCCTTTCAGCTTTCTTCCGTCTAAATGATTGGAACTGGACTAGCATGCAGACCTAAATCTATTAAATGTTATATGAACAACGATTATAAAAACTGGCTGCAAAGAATTTGCCTGTTACCCAAGTGTCACCCAAGTAATTACCATTTTCTCTCATATTGTCCCATTAATTATGTAGTCTCTCAATTAATTTGTTGAACAACGGTAGTTTTACATTTAATTATTTTTATTCAATTAGCAAAGGGAATCTCATTGCAGGAGGGTTTAATTAAAATTTCTGCATTTCTACAAATTATTGAACCTACAATAAGCTCACCAGCCACAAATAAAATTTCTGTACAAAGTCAACAGGATTACGTATCCTAGATTCAACAGCTACAAACTCACCAGCTCTGTTGTGTTCCAGCTTTTGTCCCGACACCTGACCGTATTTTGGAGATTTATCAACAGCAAAGAATGTAAGCCAATCTAGCAAATATGTTATCCTATGATAACAAAATAATTTTACAGATTTTCAGAATCAGAAGCGTACCTCCTGCCATGGTTAATTTCTGCGATTTGGAAATAAGTTGCTGTGATTTTTCACCGAGAAGATCGTCCTCGTCAATATTGAAATCCAGTGCTTCTAAAATCCGCACTGAAACCTTTGATGGGATGGGTTCTTAATTCAGTGGATTTTGGGGACCAGTTTCTGTGTTTGTGAATGCTTGAATGTACATGTGTTTCCATCAGACACAAAGTTGGTCTTTTATACTAATTGTCAAAAGACAATTATGCCCTTATAAAGTGTTAGACCATTTTACCCTTATGAGAATATTAAAATTACCTTAATTTGCAAATTCAATTCTAACATTCTCCCACTTGGTCTTACACTTTATAACATTATCCACTACAACCTTAATGTTTAAATAGAAATTAAAATTGTGCGAATCATATCGATAGGTCCCTATTAATCAGGTATTACCTTCCGTGTATCACAACACAATTCCTCTTTCTAAATAAACTCAAATGTAGATCCAAACTTTATGAATAAACCTCAAATGTTTATTCCTGGTCCTGCATAATGTTTGTTTTCTCTCAACATAAATGTATACAACTCAATGAGAAACAAACCAACAGAGTCAATTACATAAATATGTAAATTACAACTCATAAACATAAATTGTTACGAAGTATTAAAAGTACAACATGATCTCTGAAAACCTTACGTGGCATGCCTTTTGTCAGAGAATCAGCAACCATCTACTCAGTCCGAATGTGTTCTATGAGCACTTCCTTAGCTTTTATGTGCTCTCTGATTGCTAAATACTTAATGTCGATATGTTTGCTTCGACTCCCACTTTTATTGTTTTTAGCAAAGAACACGGCAGCAGAGTTGTCACAGTACAACTTTATTGGCCTCGAAATGGACTCAACAATTTTCAGTCCAGAAATGAAACTTCGTAACCAGATACCCTGTGTAGTAGCCTCAAAACAAGCAACAAACTCAGCTTCCATGGTAGAAGTGGCAACCAAAGATTGTTTTGCACTTCTCCATGAAATGGCTCCCGCGGCTAGGCAAAACACATAACCGGATGTTGATTTACGAGAATCAACGCAACCAGCGAAGTCTGAGTCTGAATATCCAACAACTTCTAGATTGTCAGATCTCCTATATGTAAGCATCAAATCCTTTGTACCCTGGAGATATCTCATAACTTTCTTTGCAGCTCTCCAGTGATCCAGGCCAGGATTACTCTGAAATCTACCCAACACCCCAACTGCAAAAGCAATGTCGGGTCGGGTACAAACCTGAGCATACATCAAACTTCCTACCGCCGAAGCGTATGGAATGTTTGCCATTTGTTCCTTTTCAAAATCAAGCTTTGGACATTGTTCCAAGGTAAATCTGTCACCTTTTACAATGGGTGCAACACTCGATGAACAGTCCTTCATCCGAAATCTCTCAAGAACTTTATTGATATAGGCTTCTTGAGATAGCCCTAAAACATGACGGGATCTATCCCTATGAATCTTAATGCCAATGACATAAGACGCCTCACCCATATCTTTCATATCAAAGTTTTGAGAGAGAAACTGTTTCACCTCATGTAACAACCCCAAATCATTGGTTACAAGTAAAATATCATCAACATACAACACAAGGAAGATGATTTTGCTCCCACTAACCTTGTGATATATACATTGATCCATGATGTTTTCAACGAAACCAAATGAATAAATAACATCATGAAATCTTAAATACCACTGTCGTGAGGCCTGCTTAAGCCCGTATATGGACTTTGTCAACTTGCACACCAAATTCTCACCACTACTTGAAACAAACCCATCAGGTTGTCTCATATATACTTCTTCATGCAGATCCCCATTCAGAAATGTCGTTTTCACATCCATTTGGTGTAAATCAAAATCAAAATGGGCAGTCAATGCCATTATGATGCGGAAGGAATCTTTCTTGGAAACAGGAGAAAAAGTCTCCTTATAATCAATTCCTTCCCTCTGAGTGAATCCTCTGGCAACGAGACGGGCCTTGTATCGCTCAATATTGCCATTGGAATCCCTTTTGGTCTTGAAGACCCATTTACAACTTATAGGTTTCTTTCCAATAGGCAATTCAACAAGGTCCCAAACTTGGTTATGTGCCATCGAATCCATTTCATCTTTCATAGCATTATACCACAAATCAGATTTATCACTATCAATGGCTTGTGAAAACGACTCAGGATCATTATCAGTAGTGATGTCATAGTCAGATTCTTGTAGATACACTATATAATCAGTAGGAATTGTCAATTTTCTAACTCTAGTAGATCTCCTTAAAGTTGGTTCAACAGCCTCTGGTTGAGTCTGTTGCACAACAGGTTGATCCTCTTGAAGAGAATCTTCACCATGATCTTCTAAAGTTATTTCAGGAAGATGCGACTCAGGTATAGTTGGTTCCTCTATGTTCATCCTTGTAGGATGAACAACCAACAACCTACTTGATGAGGGAGCACCTGTATCAGGGATCATGTCCCTGGTTCGATCAGAATCCTCAGGGATCAAGTCCCTGAGTCGATCACTCCCACTAACCACGTCATTCTCCAAAAATTTTGCATTCCTTGATTCGACAATCCTACTAGAATGGTTTAGACAATAAAACCTGTATCCCTTGGATTTCTCAGCATATCCAATGAAAAATGCACTTATTGTTCGTGGATCTAATTTCCTCTCATGTGGATTATAAACTCTGACCTCAGCGGGGCAACCCCAAATGCGTAAATGTTTTAAACTCGGTTTCCAACCTTTCCATAACTCAAATGGCGTTTTGGGAACAGCCTTGGTTGGAACTCTGTTTAAAATATACGCTGCTGTTTTAAAAGCTTCAGGCCACAGAGAGTAAGGTAATCTGGAGTTACTCAGCATACTCCTTATCATATCCAACAATGTCCTATTTCTTCTTTCTGCAACACCGTTCTGTGATGGTGTGCCAAGCAAGGTGTATTGGGCAACAATACCTTGCTCCTGAAGAAATTTCGCAAATAGACCAAGTGCTTGTCCAGAACCCGTGTATCTACCATAATATTCACCACCACGGTCAGATCTCACTATCTTTATTTGTTTACCACATTGTTTCTCTACTTCTGCTTTATATATTTTAAAAACATCCAACGCTTCATCCTTATTATGAAGCATGTAGAGATACATAAATCTAGTGTGATCATCAATAAATGTGATGAAATATTTCTGACTTACAGAACTCAAATCAGGGCAACAAATATCAGTATGTATGATTTCCAATATCTCACTACTTCTATTGGCATTTTTCTTTAACTTGTTAGTCTGCTTACCTTTAATGCAGTCTATACAAGTATCGAAATCAGTAAAGTCAAGATTTTCCAGAATATCTGAATTTACCAATCTCTTAATTCTATCAATGGAGATATGACCCAATCTCCTATGCCATAAGAGTGACGAATTCTTATTCATGATACAACGTTTAATACTAGCCGATTCATGTGAAGCTGCCAAACTATATGGAACATTACTCAAATTTAATTTAAACAGACCATCACACAGTGTACCACAACCAATAACATTAGAATTCTTAAACAATTTCATAGAATTTCCAGAAAAGTTAAAGGTGTATCCAAAAGGTACAAGTCGCGAAATAGATATCAAATTCCTAGAAAAACTAGGAATATAAAATGTTCTGTCTAAAATTAAATCATGTCCAGTATCTAGGATCAATCTACATGTTCCAACAGCTTCAACTCGTGAAGGCATCTGATTTCCAGAATAGATGCAGCTTTCACTTTCCAATGGTTTCCTTTGGTTTAGAAAACCCTGTAAGGTATTTGCAACATGGATTGTTAAACCAGAATCAATCCACCAGTCATTATGAGAAATACAGATATTAGATTCATAACAGGCCAAAGATTGGAGATTACCTTTCTTTTCGAGCCAAACCTGCCTTTTAGGACAATCCTTCCTCACATGTCCCTTCTTTTTACAGAAGAAACAACGCAAACCATCCTTTTTGATAACAGTAGCAGGCGCATACATCTTCGCTTTTCCTTTAGATTTCTTGCTTGAAGATGCTTTACTCGATCCAGTAGCCAAATGCACACCCTCAGTCTCCTCCTGTAAGAGCCTCCCCTCCTCTTGAACACACATGGTCAATAACTCATTAATAGACCATTTATCCTTATGTGTGTTATAAGAGATCTTAAATGGGTTATACTGATGAGGCAGAGAGCTAAGGATGTACTGCACCTGGAAGTCATCAGCAATTTCCATCTTTAAGGACCTCAGCTTGCTAAATATGTCCCTCAGCTGCATAATATGCTCACGAACGCCCTTAATGCCCGTGAGCTTCAAAGAAGTAAGTTTATTGATGAGGATAGCTCCTAATGCCTTGTTAGATGTCAAGAATTGAGCTTCAATTGCACTCATCAGCTCCTTGACATTCTCACACTCCAGAATCGAACCACGAATGCTAGTCGTAATGTGAGATTTGATAAACATCATGCTCAATCAGTTGGATCGCTCCCACCGTTCATATAACTTAACTTGAGCCTCACTACTAGCATTTGTCGATGCAGGTGGCTCATCCATACGGAGTGCATAATCAAGGTCCATACACCCTAAATACAATAGAACTTGCTCCTTCCATACAGCATAATTATCACCATTCAACATTGAAACATTATCAGTCATATACATAACATGTCGTTCAACTGTAATTTAAAAAACACAAACATGCTTACAATTAATAAGAGACATATCCCATCAACATTAATGATTAATCTACCAATGCAAATTAATCTGAATTAAACAAGAATCGCATATCATAATATCTCCCTGTGGGCAAAGACATTACATATAATGATTCTTAACAGTAATTGATGAAACTATAAATTAATAATATTCCCTAATGCCTGTGGGCTAATCAAGGAATAAAATTAATTTACATTTCACCCTAATTAATCATGAAATACAATGTTCCCTGTGGGTAAAACATTGCATTAACATGCTTAATTAGAATTTCGATGTCATTACAAACATAATGCATATATTTCAATAATAAAGATGTTGTGGCTACTCTAAATCATCAAAATATACACCGATAAACAGTATTAATGTGAAAAATTAACAAATATGAGCACGTTTCAGTATATAAACCCATAAAAGAACATGAAATTCGATATTCAGAAGCAAAAACGCGCTGCTAAGAAGGTGCACGCGCTTTCACGCACCACCAGAAGAAGCTCACGTGCCTCCACGCGCCGGTCACGCGCTGCCACGCGCCTACGCACGCGCACACGCTCTTCACCCTCCCCGGTCAACGGTCAACGATGTTGATTGGTCAACGGTCAACCTTTGACTGGTCAACAGTCAACAATGTTGACCGGTCAAAGGTCAGACCTAGGTCACGGTTTGGGTTGACCCGAATTGACTGGGTCGGGTTGACCTGATTCGACCCGAAAGCATTGGGTTGGGCTGACCCGATTCGGCCCAATGGGCCAACACATGCATGGAGTTAACTCATCGAGTCAACTCGGTGTTTAACTCACTCAACTCAACAGTCAACTCACCCAAATAAATTTAAAAATAAATTTAATTATAATAAAATATAATATTATTTTATTAAAACTTTATTCCACTGCCGCTTCAAATTCCAATAAACACATGTAAAATTACTGCAGCCATTTATTGTATAAAACAATGCAGCACATGCCTTTAAAAATAAAAAAATTTTAATATACTGCAGCTGATTCAATGCAATGCAGCAGCCGTTTTTTTTTTTAATTAAAATTTATTTATACATTTAAACTTCAGCCGCCAACATTCATTCAGCAAACAGTCGTTACATTTTCCAAAAACCAAACAGCAACAATTTTGGGCACGCAAAAGTCGGGTAACCAATTAACAAACCGGGTCAAACAAACGGGTTAAAAAACCTAGCAAACAAAATTCGAATTTCAGCCAAATTGCAGCATATTCCGACCACGATTCCAGCAATTAGGTGAGGGGAAATAACGTAAATGGGCTCGTAAATGAAACCCAACAGCCAAAATTTTCCAACACCACCGTTCGAGCCGCCGTTTACGATGGTCAGAACCGAAACACATCAATTCGGGTTCAATTCGTGCTCGAAAAACAAAAATTTTTCACAACCACACTAATTTGATGTTGAATTTCATTTATATGGCATCAATTTCATTCAATCAACATCAAAAGCACAAAAGCCCCAATTTCATCTCAAGAACCCTAATTTTCCAAATCAAAAATTAAGGCAGAAAATTTAGTCCAGGCAGGAAATCTATGGCTCTGATACCAAATGTAAGCCAATCTAGCAAATATGTTATCCTATGATAACAAAATAATTTTACAGATTTTCAGAATTGGAAGCATACCTCCTGCCATGGTTAATTTCTGTGATTCGGAAATAAGCTGCTGTGATTCTTCACTGAGAAGATCGTCCTCGTCAATATTGAAATCCAGTGCTTCTAAAATCCGCACTGAAACCTTTGATGGGATGGGTTCTTAATTCAGTGGATTTTGGAGACCAGTTTCAGTGTTTGTGAATGCTTGAATGTACATGTGTTTCCATCAAACACAAAGTTGGTCTTTTATACTAATTGTCAAAAGACAATTATGCCCTTATAAAGTGTTAGACCATTTTACCCTTATGAGAATATTAAAATTACCTTAATTTGCAAATTCAATTCTAACAAAGAACACATCTCCATCAACCACATATGCGCAATCATTGTTGATAATCTGTGTTATGATATCCTTTATCTGCTCCATATGATCAGACACTCGCGGCTGATGGGTAGGAGGGAGGCACTCTAGATATCCATGTCCACAAGATATTTTTGT
>JAJEJH010000405.1:374953-450084 GCA_026122585.1 Anacardium occidentale
CGTGTACCACACTTCATAGGCGTGTAGCTGCCTCAACACCATCTCATGTCTTGTCTACACGGACGTGTAGAATTGGGATCACGCATACGGGCGTGTGCATCAACTGTACGGGCATATTTCAGGATTTTCATACGCACATGGGTGCCATGCAAGGTCGTGTCCATGTAGAAAGGAGTCACACGGGCATGTGCCCTCTGGTACACAGTCATGTGCTCAATCCAGATTCTATAAAATACATCTAAAAACCTAGAAAATCCCAGTAAAACTCATCCAAATCTCAACCATTCCTCAATCAATCATACATACAGAAAATATGCACACCAATAAGCATTCTCATCTTATATTTTCATCATAAAGCATGCTAAAAATCATACATTTATCATAAATTCATACCCAAGCACATAAACATCAAACATTCCCAATAATCTTATTAATCATTATCCATTGCATCATATTATCATCAAATCATGCTAGAATACATGTTCATTACACAGTAACCATCCAAGGAAACTTAAATCAGAAAAACATGCTTTAACCCGAATGAAAGAGGTAAGAAAATATTTACCTCTCTCCATAGTGTCTGGATCTCTCTCTCTCGAGGCTCCTAGATCTCTAACCTCATTTGGGGCTACTAGTTGGACGATTTTATGCCTAGGGTTCACTAGAAACGGAGAAGAGAAAAATTGAAGGAAAATAAATTGGATGAAATGCGAGAAAAGAAATATTTATCGTGTCTCTCACCTGATACACGGGCGTGCGTCCATGGCACACGGTCGTGTGCCCTGTGAAAACTCAAATCTCTCTCTCATCACGTCATACATGAAATATTCTTCCTATAATATCTATGTACAAGCCACAAAAGGCCTCTAAATGACTCTTCTACCCTCGAACCTTCTCAAGTCTATTTCTAGCTAAAAATCTCTCTTTTATCTCGGTTTCAAAGCCTAAAAGACAATTATACCCCTAGGCTATTACAGGATTGCATCCTTAAGTTGTTGAATTATAGAGAAAAAAAATTTGCCTCTTGATAGGTAGATATAAGAATTTATGCTTGCAAGATTTCTGTCAAAGTGTATACAATAAAATCTAGTAAGCGAAAGTAGAGAATAGCTAGAAAATAGAAGAATAGAAATCTAAGGCTTGGTCCATTCTAACCTTTCTTCTTTCAAATCAACTAGTTTACATAGGATTAAAAAAAAATAGTTGTTACTGATTTGAGAGTTGTTAGAACGAATTTGGGTAGACACAATCATGTGCTTCTAGTGCATGGCCATGATCACAATAATCAATACAGTTCAATGGTCGAATTCTCTATATCGTGCCAACCTTACACAGGGGTGTGCTCTACACACATGTTCTTATGCTTTTATATCTTCATTTTTAAAAGGCCACATGGTCTTGCACATGGTCTTGCACACAATACCCCTCTAACCACCACACGATCAAGAATTTCTTTTACATAGGCATGTGAACTTTTCACGTAGGTGTGCACTTAGCGATGACTATTATACACTTACATTATTGAATATGCACATGAGCCTTGGCAGTGTGTCTTTACTTTTTATAGCACACAATTGGGCATTCTTACATCTTGTTACACAAATGCCTATACAACTTAACCAACTTGTGTGTCCCTTTATAGAACATAGGTAGTCATGCTACCAAGATACACATAGTTGAGTGTCTAGCCAAATCTACAAATTATAAACCCGTTTATTCTCTTTGTCATGTATTAATTCATGTGAGGATTAGTTATATATTTTAATATAGTTTTTCATCAAATCAGAACCCATAGGTGTCCAATAATCTCCTTTTTTTGATTACTGGCAAAAGTTAAAATGTAATTTAGCATATAACATAATATTATCATGAAAAAAATCATCTAAAGCACAAAAATGATCTTCATCAAAATAGATTTAACTCAAATTCATTACGAATTCATTTTAACACACCTACATATTTCTCCTCCCTTGTTATTATAAATCAAAAATATATGTTAAAAGTTTTCTTTTAGGAACAAAGATAATTTTCTCCCCCTTTTTAAAATATTTTATTAGATTTTAGTGTGGTTTAAAATTTTCTCCCTTTTTGAAATACAATTTTAACTCCCCCTTTTTAAAATACTTTAACTCCCCCTTTGTCAATTAATTTTAAAACATAAATACTTCTTCCCAATCAAACAATTCCAAAGCACAAACAAAGAGTATCCTATAATCATTTCTCCCATAATTCTTATGGATAAAGTCAATGAAATAAATATTTTTATGCATAAAGTATATTCTTTAAAATCATTTGGAAAAAATGTTTGCAAAAAAATTTCAATATTTGAAAATTCTAAAAACATGTTAAGCACAATCATGTATACTACATGCACGGTCATGTATATCTAATTACAAGATATGTATGGTCATATGGCATTTAAGTAAGATCCCATGATTGGAGAAAAATGCATTCATAGTCATGTAACACAAATACATGGTCATGTGTTATCTTAAAACCAAGAAAACTATATACTAAATTATAAGGGAAACTATTGATTTCAATTTCAAAACATCCAAAAATGATTAAAATTCATTCTAAAGCATTGATATCAACTTAAAAACATTGTTCAAATATGACTAACACCATTTGCACATGTTAAACACATTTGAAACCATTGTCATGCAAATTTGGAGAATTGGGGAAACATAAATGCATTTTATGCCCAAAGTCAATCAAAACATTATAAGATACTAAAACTTGCATATTTTGATCATGAGGGACCAACATTGTATGAATTCATGTCTTTTGATATAAACAACAACCAAATTTGAATCCATTTGACATGAATTCCAACTGATCACATGTTGTAACATAAACTCATATACATATATATCCTATTTGTGTTAATCTCAATCTAACCACTCAATCATGGTAAGTACTCATATGTTCAATCAAGCACAATCACAACATGTCAATATTCTTAACATCAACCAAGTATAATAATTAATTAATCATTTAAATACTTACTTGAATTAATGAACACACAATACCTTGCAAAGCCATTTTTTATCTTTATTGCTTCCATTGGCTTTAAGCTCCTTTATACCAAACTTCATTTCTTCTTTTCATGGAAACTCTTCATCTTTATCATCATTGCTTGACTCTTTCCTAAGTGGCAAAAGCTGTTATCTTGGATTTCTTCTTTGTTGCCCGAGGATATTCTTGTCGCTGATGCCTTTTCTTTTCGCACTTATAGCAAATTACCTCCATCTCCTTTTTCTTCTTCTTTTTCTTGGAGCAGAATTTGCTAAACTTTTTTGAGAGTATTGTCAAGACTTTTTCATCCATTGAGCTCTCTTCATTCATTGAGGGTATATCATCTTCACTAAGTTCTCCTTAACTTTAAGTGTTATGTTTTTTTTCTTCTTCTTTTCTTTCTCCTCTCTCTCGAGCATCCACTTTATCTTATGTGTCAAAAGACTCTCAATAAGCTCATCCATGCCTATTTTGGTCAAGTCTTTTGATTTCTCAATTGTCATCATCTTTATACTTTATACTTTTCACAAAGACTTTGGGATTTCTTTTTACCAACTCAACCATCTCAAACTTCTTGCCTAATCCTCTCAATTCAATAACCAAGTTTGAAAACCTCTTGTACATCTATGTAATATTATATTCTTTTTTAATTTTGAATAGCTCATATTCCTAGAAGAAAAGCTTGACCTTGGACTCTTTCACTTAATTTGTTCATTTATGAGTCATTTGAAGGATAGTCCAAGCCTCATTTGCTATTTCACAAGAAAAAAAACAATTAAGTTCAATTGAATTTAAAGCACAAAACAGCAAATTTAATGCCCTAGTATTCAAACTCATCATTTTTTCATCATATTTATCAAAATTATTTTCCTTTTTCAGTTCATTTGTTTTAAGGTCTATAGGAATTAAATCACCCTTTTCAATGATTTTTCACAACTCATAATCAATGGATTGAATATGAACTTTCATTTGAATCTTTCATTAACTATAATTTTTTCCATAAAACAAAGGTCGTGTAATAGAAATCTGCCCCTCTTTAAAAATAGTTTTCGTGAATAAATTTGCCACTACAAAATATCTTAAGCTCTTAAAATTGTTTGATTTTTTTAAAAGAAAAAAAGAGCTCAACTTTGATACTGATTATTGAACCCCAAACTGGTTAAAACAATTCTAAAGAAGGGTGAATAGAATTTACAAAAACTAATGTAACCTTAAAAACTTTTCACCCAAAATCAATTATGTGCAAATATGTATTACTTTGAGAATGCAAATATTCAATCAACCAACCAAGCAGCAAATCAAACAATAATAAAGCATATAAACAAACTAAAAAGGAGTAAAGGAAAATAAATTGCTCAATTGATTTTTATAGTGATTTAAAGCTTCTCCACAAGTCTCCTACATCTACTCCTTTAAGCTATCTACCTAGATGTTTTTCTTTACTATCTTTAAGAACCCAAAGATATTATAGCTTTGATAAAAAAAATTTTACCTTTCACACTAGTTTTGATACAAGGGATTGTGCAGGATTTTACCTAAACACTAGTTTAACAGGATTATGCTCTTAGGTTGTTGAATTACGAAGAAAGAAATTTGCCTCTTAATAGGTAGATATAAGAATTTATACTTACAAGGTTTCTCTTAAAGTGTATACAATAAAATCTAGTAAGAGAAAATAGAGAAGAATTAGATAATGGAAGAATTGAAGTCTAAGACATGGTTCTCTCTAACCTTTCTTCCCTTAAATCAGTTGGTTTATATAGGATTTTGAGAAAATAATTGTTGTAATTGATTTAAGAGCTATTGAAATGAATCTAGGTAGATGCATAATTGCATGCTTCTAGTGCACAATTGTGCTATTAACAATGAATATAGTCTAATGATTGAATTTGCTATATCGTACCATCCTTGTATAGACGTTTGCTCTACACACACGATCATTTGCCTTCATATCTTCATCTTCAAAAGTCCACATAGTCTTATGCATGACACCTCTCATGACCACCCTATGATAAAGAATTTCTTTTGCATGGGTGTGTGAACTTTTCTACATTGGTATGTACCTAGTGATGACTATTGTATACTTGCACTACTAGATATGTATGAGAGCCTTGGCAATGCGTCACTTTTTATGACACATAATCATGCACTCAAAAGTTACATGATCATACGTCCTTACATCTTATTACACAGACGTTTGTACAACTTAATCAACTCGTGTGTTCCCTTTATAGGATACATATGGTCATATCGTTAAGACATACATGGTCATGTACCTAGCTAAATCTATAAAATATAAAATCTTCTATGCTCTTTTTCATGTGTCAATTCATGTAAGAAATAGTTAGATATTTTAACATAGTTTTTCATCAAATTAAAACTCACAAGGACCCTATAAGTTCACTTAAGTTTTAATCCAAAGGTCTAGCATTTTTTAAACCAACCCACCTAAAACACAGTCTATCTTTTATTGGCCAACCTGTGAGTCCACTTAGGTTTTAATCCAATTTAGGTCTGGGTTTATTCAAAACAACCTACCTAAACACAAGTCTAGCTCTTCGTAGCTAATCTATAATTTTAACCTAAAGGTCTAGCTTTTTTTCAAACCAACCCACCATGCTCATGTGGGTTTAATTTAATGGCATGCATTTTTTTTTTAAACTAACTTATTCAAAATAGGTTTTAACTCTTCTTGGATAACATATAGGTCTACATATATCTTAATCTAAAGGCTTGACATTTTTTCATACTAGTCTACCATGCTCAAATGAGTCTTGAATTATGCTAGCTAATATTAACAAAGAGTAAAAACGAGTTTTTGTTTTGGAATAAATGAAATGATGCATTTTATAAGAGGTTGCTACACACCGTATCATTTGGCCATTGATTATCAAATAGAGAAGGAAAAGTGATTTGTTGGAAATGTTTAAGAAGGTGTAGGAAGGGTTTCAAGAGACTTTAGTTAACTTACTAATAGAGGACCAATATGACAACTCTGAAGATTTTTTTGATGATTGATGGTAAAGATTAACAAGAGTTCCAACTGTTTATAGTTGTTATATTCCTTTTGCCTATATAAGTGCTAATTTTGTATATATTTTTTTAATTCATTCATTGAAACACTATTTTCTATTGTTTCATAATGAAACATCAATAAGATTTGAGGTATTATTTAATAAGTGTGGTGATGCTTTTTAGTTTGTTTAATTTATGTGTTCCTTTGTCATGGTATCAAAGCTACAGATTAGTAGCAATGGTTAGCTCATCGTTGTATTTTTAGAAAACCTTAGAAAGATCGGTTGATTTTGGTATGTCTACATTACCTTGTTTATCTCTATTTGATAATCTCTCTACAATCCATTTGGAAGTTTTTTTGCCAACTGATAGTACCTTATTGTCTAAGTCTGATAATGAGTTAAAGGTAATAATTGTGTCCTCTACACTACTAATGATAACTAGATCAAAAACTGGTTCACTACCACTACTAATGATAGTACCTTATTTAAAAATGTTCATGCATGTTGAGTGGTCGAAAACTGTGTCCTCTAAAAATGCATGCAACCAGCCCGTGAAGAAGAGCCCAACCAAGGAACAGGCATGCTTCAACCTAAAGCTGAGAAGAAGAAAGCTTGAAGCCCAAAGCAAAGTGTAGGCCTGTAATAGGTGCTCAGCATGTATATGGTCCCTATGCATACTCTAAAGTAGAACAGGTGCTCAGTGCGCACCTCTCTGTGCACGTATAATACACACACGCACAAAGACTTCTGCTTGTGCCATAAATTTTTGCGGGTTGCATTTTTTGGCTCTTCCCTGCCTGCCCACCAAGGTTTTGGCTTATTTTCTTGCCTCATTTTTTGTTGTATCTTCTCCCATGATTGCCTTCTATCAGCACCCATTACTACTCCATTTAGGGGGGATTGAATGCCCTATTACAAGCCCAATCAAGGGGTCAATTCACCCATTGATCAAGGCTGAAATGGAGGCCTTCCCACGCTATATAAAGGACTCCTTTTGGAAGCTCATAGGTGGAATTTTTTAGCATGTGAAGAATGATGTGTTGTTTTGGTGTTGCTATAAACAGATAACAGAAGCAAGTGTCGTTAGTTGAAGGTGTTAATATCAAGTGGTGCAACATCATATTGAAGTCGCAATAAAATATGAAGTCAAAGCAGCAGGTTATATTGGTGTTTGCGAATGAAAGTAGTCTAGGGTTACTTGGTCTGGAAAATTCTTTGTATAAATAATTTTTTATATATAGCATTACTTTTTAGTAATGATTGATTTAACTAAATAAGAGATCATATCTATATTTAACTCTTTTTAATAGTCCTCGTCATGCCTCTTCTTCAAATAGTATTTTTAATTTTAAAACTCGGACCAGATTGACAGGTTTTGAGTTATGATTAAAATTTGATTTAAATATTAGATCGACTGAGCAGTGATTATGATCCTGTTGTAGCTAGTCCCATTTTTAGATTAGAATGAAAAAAAAGGATCAATTTACTCTTCAAGCACAGTTTATTATTCGAGTATTTGATTTAAGGCTGGACAAGGCAAATTATGTTTAGTTGAAACTCCTAATTTTCACAATGGATCAGCTAATACTGTTAGGATGAATCGTGGTAAAATTGCGTCTATAGCAAGTGATTTTAGTGCTGCTCATTCGACTCATTTAACACACACTGTTCCATCAATGAATGGTTCATATTATACAAATCATGTGATGCCTTCTTTTAGTTTTGGAGCTTCATCAGGATATTTTGCTGGTCCAATTGGTTTTCAGTCCGGTTATTTTGCACTTCAATCTCGCTGTTCTACAGGTGGTTAAGGTTCACAGAATAGTTCTCAATTGGTTACTTTGCACCTCAATTTATCTACCCTACTATTTGGATATGCTATACAAAGTGGTTTCTCTTCTAAGAGTAACTAACAGCATCAGAATTGGTCAGATAATACTTCTAGAGGTGGTAGTTTGAGTAGTTATGGATATTATTTGAATGATCCCAGTCAATAATAGCCTTTATCATCCTGCCAAGCTTTCATAACTCAACATACTTCAGAGTTTCCAACTTCCACTCCTACTACATCCTTGACTGCAACCTAAGTAGCCACGGCATCTTGTGTGCAAAATGCTTATTGGTATATGGACTCAGGTGTAATGGATCACGTCACTTAAGATCTTGGCCAGCTTTCTACTACAAGAGACATGTTTTTTAGCGGCGTTTTTTTAGCGTTTGCCAAAATGCCGCAAAAAGATACGTTTTAGCAGCGTTTTAATAAAACGCCACAGAAAACGCCGCTGTAGAGACTTTTACCGGCGTTTTTAAAAACGCCAGTAAAACTCATTTAAAAATGCTGGTAAAAGTTCTTTTACCCCTAGCGTACGATTTTCTTTTCTTCCTTCTCCCATTTCCTCTCCCGCCGCTGCTGTTTTCTCCCGCCGTGACTGCTGTGTTCGCCAGTTCCAGGCGTGTTTTGACGTTTTTCGGCCATTTCGTCTTACTTTGGTGACGGCATTCTTCTCTTCTTCAGCTTGCAGCCCTCATTTGGAGACGAAACTGTAAGTTTTTTATTTTTTTATTTATTTGTTATTTATTAAAAGTTTAACGTTTTGTTCTTGAATTTGAAGCAAATGTTTGAAATCCAACCGATTGGAGGGTTGGTTTGTTTGTGGTTTTGATTGGAAGTGTTTGATTGAATCAATTTAACCAAATAATTATGTACAGTATGGCGTTTTTTTGTTCAATTAACATATTTTAATTACCCACTTCAATTTAACCAAATGACTCGGCCGGCTCTTAATTTTCAAGTGTAAGTTGAATGCCAACAAGTCACAAATTAGTCAAGTAATTAAACTCTGGAAATAATATAAACAAGAAATGGCAGGCTGGCCTCTATTGACTATTCATAATCCTTCGTGATCCTTGGATGTTCTTGTTGATAGAGCTCATGGATTGAAGGCTACAAAACAGGAACTTAATTAATAATTAATTGACCAAATAATGAATTAAATTATTCATTAAACACCAACTAATCTAAAACAGACATAAATTTTCTAGGAAACTTGAAATTCTTTGTTCTTGGTCAAGGCTGATTGGTTGGACTTATTCAAATAAGGCAGAAATGTGAAGCATTAAATCAGTTCAACATATATGAATATGTAGTTTAAATTTGGATCTATCATAATTTTTTTTCTATTAGATAAATTGAATTTTGAGATTTTTTTATTGAATGAATCAACTTTTTAGATTTTTTTTTAATAAAAAAGTGACTCAATTTTTAGTATTTTTTGTTCAAGGATTCTGTTTTATTTTGAAAGTAAATTGATTAGTTTAGTACTTAAATACAAAATAGTAAAAGTTTAATCCCTGACCAATAAAAGATTCTGAAATTTTGATTTTTTCAATGGGAAAATTGGAAAGTTTAATCTTTTTAACAAGAAAAAAAATAGAGTTTGGTTTTTTCAATAGAAAAAATATGATAATTAATTCGATATCTACAAATTTTGTTATCTAATTTAAGTTGTGTTTAATTTTAATTTTGACTTAATTATCATCAATAAACAAACAACTAGGAAGTAGCTAGTATTTGCATTTGTATACATAAAAAATTCTCTTAATTGTATAAAAATTTCATCAAATACGATCCAGAAAAAATAAAATTATCATAATATTTGATTAAAAAACAACATTATGTGTACTTTTAATGAATATCTATTGATATTTAAATTAATATGTATTATTAATGTACATAATTTTATTAAAAAACATACCCATTAATAAAGTCGTAATTTTACAACTTTATTACAAACAATTAGGAAGTAGCTAGCCCCTCGCTTAATTAGGTTAACCTATTGCTAATTAATTTTAAAATATCTCGTAATTAGATTAATAATATTGAAATAAACAAGTGCTTAGATGAATCAATAAACAAAAGTCATGAAGAAGCTGGCCGGCTGAGAGAGAAAATAAACAAGTAATAAAAACAAAATTTTACAACCATGAAAAAAAAAACTTATTATTATTATTTTATTTTTTAAAATATCATTACTTTTTTTAATTTTTATTTTATCTTTTTAATTCTATTAAAATTTTAATTTATTATTATTATTATTATTTATATTAAATTTTATTTTAATATTGATATAATTGATTTTCATAGAAAATATTTTGCTCTTTTTATGGAAAAAAGTGGGTATCTGGTTTTTCTAAACTTTCCTTTAAGGAAACCTTGGGTGGGACTTGGCGTTTGGCCTTATGGATAAACTTTAAGATGATGAGCTCCAGGAGCTCTCCAGAATCTAATACACATAGGACCAACTTGACTTTTGACTGTAATTAGAGATGATTGCCTTTGTCACCACATTCAGGCTTGCGTCGGAAGTCGATTTTGGAATACGGCACCATTCAACTAATTTCAAACAGATGCCACTCCTATTCTTCAAACTAATTTCATTAACAATATATTTATAATTTTCTATGTCAAGTTAGTTTGTAAATTATAAATTACATATATTATTTCAAGAATGAAACCAGTATCTCAAACTAGACTAATTCAAAGGAAAAAAAAATGATTAAAGGAGAAGGGCTATTTTCTTGATATTAGCATATAGATCGAAAGTTCTAAAAATTTAGAAACCCAAATGATTTCGTTTCCAAGAAATGGAAAGCAAATAGAAATGAGCACACTCACAAAATTTTTGGAACGGAAAAGTAGTGAATTATTGGAAGTGATGAGGTGGAAAGGTCTCACCAATTTTCAAACGACCGAAAAACACAAATAAAATGCATGATTGGGACAAGATGCGTAATCACTTCAAACTCTTATTCCAGCACATTCACACGTCTGCCGCACTTACACATTTGGTGGTGGCCAAATCTTTCCGATTAACTCCTCTACTCGTTTTGCCTGATTCACATACCCATCTAGTCCACCTGACAGAAGATCCACAGCCGCAGGTCCCATAGCTGATGCCAGGCTCAATTGGTCCCACTTTGTCAGCTGATCATCAATAATTAATTAATGAATTAGTCCACATTCTAATTGGCAATCTTTAACATCAATGCCTCATCAATTAAATATACAACCAGTGAATTCTAAAGCTTTAGCCATAGACCACAAAAGGAATTTCAAAAACCTTAGTCAAAAAAATAGTCTGCTGGTACTTGGAATTAGAAGACTACAAGTAAAGGAATTTTGAAAACATTTAAGAGTTAACGTATCAGCAATTAGAAAATTGAGGAAAATCAATCTAAAATGTAAGGTTTACATGATACCCATGAATTATTGCACCTTATCAGCAAAATGGAAAGCACATTGCTCACAATACTGAGAAAATCACATTGATAATTTGCTTTAATAAACATCATTTCACAATGCTAGGGAACAAATACAAATCTACAGTAGGGTTGAATTCAAACCAAGTCAGTTTCAGTTTGTTAAGAAACTTAGCTAGAATATTAATGAGCTCAAACACTTAATTTTTCTCTCGAGCTTGAGCTCAAGCTTAGAAAATTAAAAGACTCAAGCCTAAGCCTTATGGAAGCCATAGACATCATCATTATTATTTGTTAGTTTGATAAAACCAAAACAAACAATTGGTCATATTCCATCACAAAACACAAAATTTCATAATTAATTACGATATTTTATTATTAAAGTTACCAGATGATTAGATGTGTTTGCAATATACCTATGAAATGTCATATGGTCTGATTGATTTGGTGGTTACATTAAGTATACTTTTAACTGTGTTTATTCTCTATCAGTACGTTGTTATGGATACTCGCAAGTGTAGAAGCTGGATGAGTTTCCCAACAGTTACCGCAGAATTTTTAGAAGGGTTGAATAGCTTCCTAGATTTTGCATTTCAAGGTAAATCAAGTACTGACAAGGTCTCATGTCCTTGTAGAAAGTGTGTTAATTACTACTACAAAAATCGGATAGAACTGTATGACCATCTAGTGGTTTGTGGATTTATGGTTGGTTATACGACTTGGTATTGTCACGGTGAATCTATGGTCACACAACAGCCAACCCCAGACATCCAAGTACAAAAAGAAATGGGTACAGATAATTTCATAACAGAAATGTTACATGATGTTTTTGGGGTATCTGGACAACTTTTCGATACATGTAATCATGGCAGAGATGCAATTGAACCCAACATTGATGATACTATGATGGAAGAACAACCAGAATGGTTTGTTGGAGAAAAGGAAGACTTCCAGAAGTTAACAGAAGATGCTAAGGAAGAATTATATCCAGGGTATGAGAATTTCACAAAACTGTCATTCGTTTTGCATCTCTATAATTTAAAATGTCGTTACGGTTGGTCTAACGAATCGGTTGATACTTTAATTAAGCTTTTAAAAGATGCTTTGCCAAAGGGTGAGACATTACCAAACTCTTTTCATGAAACAAAAAAGATTATTGAAGCCTTAGGATTTAAATATGTGAAAATTCATGCTTGTCCCAATAACTGTATGCTATTCTGGAGAGAAAAAGCTTCTGATGACTTATGCTCAGTTTGTGGGGCGTCTCGGTGGAGAAATCATGAGAGTGCTTCATCTAGTGCCATAGGAATTTCTAATATGGTTAAGAAAAAAAAAATTTCGACGAAAGTATTGCGGTATTTTCCTATCAAGCCGAGACTTCAAAGGTTATTCATGTCCCCAAAAATTTCAAAGTTCATGACTTGGCATGATAAACACCGTACCAAGGATGGAATCATGAGACATCTGGTTGACTCAGAAGCATGGAAAAGCTTTGACTCAATCTACCCTACATTTGGCGAGGAACCACATAATGTTAGATTGGGTTTAGCGAGCAATGGTTTCAATCCGTTTGGTAATATGCAAAGCACTTACAGCATATGGCCGGTCTTTTTACTTCCCTACAATTTACCACCATGGTTGTGCATGAAACAACAATTCTGCATGCTCTCATTGTTAATTCCCGGTCCTTTTGGGCTTGGTAATGATATTGATGTTTACTTGCAACCTTTGATAGAGGACCTTAAAGACTTATGGGAGACAGGGGTGGAAACGTTTGATGCCTCATCGAATCAAATGTTTTAATTGCATGCAACAATTATGTGGACCACAAATGATTTTCTTACTTATGGTAATCTCTCTGGGTGGAACATTCATAGTTGTTTTGCATGTCCTTGTTGTAACACAGAGACAGACTCCAGACGTCTAAAGAATGGTAAAAAGTTTTGTTTCATGGGCCATCATCGGTTTTTGGATATCACTCATAAGTCACACTTTGATGCAAAATGATTTGACGGGACAATCGAATTAAGATCTACTCCAGTTCCACCATCTGGGTTTACAATCCTGGATCAGTTGAAAAATATCAAGTTCATGTATGAAAAGATGCATAAAAAAGTTACAGGGGTCAAGCCAAAAACATGGAAAAAAAAAAAGTATTTTCTTCCACTTACCTTACTGGCAATCGCATTTAATAAGACATAACTTTGATGTCATGCACATCGAGAAAAATGTTTGTGACAATGTGGTAAATACAATTCTCAATATTGATAAAAAGTCAAAGGATAACATTCGTGCTCGTCGGGACTTGCAAGAGATGAACATAAGGAAAGAGTTATGGCCTCAACAACGGGATTCAGGAAAAACCTATTTACCTCCGGCTTGTTATACGATGGCGTCACATAAGAGGAAAGTTTTTTATGGAGTGTTGGAACAAGTTAAGTTCCCGGATGGTTTTGCCTCAAACATTTCACGATGTGTTCGTAAACAACACAAATTATCTGGTTTAAAAACTCATGATTGTCACGTATTAATGCAACAACTTCTTCCACTTGTATTACGAGGTGCATTGCCTACGAAAGTAAGTTCTATTCTGACTGAACTATCAAACTTCTTTCGGGCTTTGTGTGCTAAGTCACTTCGAATCCGTGATCTCGAGTAACTTGAAAGAAAGATTGTGCTCACACTCTGTAATATGGAAAAAATTTTCCCCTCTACATTTTTCATAATTATGGTGCATTTGGTTGTTCATCTGGCTGTAGAAGCGAGGCTTGCCGGGCAATGCAGTACCGCTGAATATATCCAATCGAAAGGTGAATGTTATGAATAAATATACTTCATAGTCATTTCTTGAAAGTAAGCTCACACTCTATCATTCATCAGGTTATTAGGCACTTTAAAATCAATTGTTCGGAATAAAGCACATCCAGAGGGTTCGATTGCTAAAGTGTTTCTTGCTTCAGAGTGTTTGGCATTTTACGCTCAACATCTAGATGACGGTAAATCATTGCAAGGCCAAAAAGACACAACTAATACACCTGCATCCAAGTCAATCCTATTTCCCTAGGTTGGGCAACCGTCTGAAAGTGTTCAGGGTTTCATGATGGATGAAAATATGTGGGTTCAGGCATAACGTTATGTTTTTTTCAATTGTGATTCAGATATAGTCCGGAGGTGCCGAGAGTAAGTTATCTTTGACGATGAACATATCTATGAATATATCGACATCAAATTGTGATGATATTGTACTCATTTGTCCCTAAATTACAGAGAACATGTTAGCACTATCAAAAGACAGCATCGTCGACGACGACTAACTCAACATGAGATTGACCGCTTACACAACGAATCCTTTCATGAATGGTTCAAGGTAAAGGTAAATGAAGTTTGTCCTTTTTTATATATATCTCTGTATATATGTGTATATTAGTGCACATTAACAAATAACTATTCATGTTGCTTTTAGGCAAAAGATCTGGACATTGACGACGATGAACAGCTCATTACTGAAATAAAAGCCCTTGTGCGTTGTCCAAACTATATTGCAAAGAGGTTCAAATGCTTTGATTTGTATAATGGGTATGGATTTCAAACGAAGGAATATGAGAAAGACAAGAGTACACAAAATTGTGGAGTTATGGTGGTAGCCAAAACCCAAAGTTATGCCAGTAGTAGCGACTCTAGGCCTGTGTTAGGCGATGTGACTTACTATGGTGTATTAACTGATATTATTGAACTCAACTATTAGGATGAATTTAAGATTGTACTATTCAGATGTGATTGGGTTGATGTTACCCACAGTAGAGGGATAACACAAGACGCACAAGGATTTACACTAATAAGTTTTGCTCACCTAATTCACACTAGTGATCATATACTTGATGAACCTTTTGTGTTTGCATCTCAGGCTCAACAAGTTATCTTTGTCCAAGATCGAAGAGATGAACAATGGGTTGTTCCTTTGCCCATAAGGCCTAGAGATACCTTTGATTTAAGAGATGTTGCATCTGATGGGGGTAACATTGATGTGAATATCCCTGACGAGAAGGGGAATATTCTTCATTTAGCAAATCAGATAGAGACAGAGAATGATGATTTTGAGCTGGTTAGGAGTGATATAGACGACATTTTTGTTGATATGCTTACTGAGCAACAGTTATAGGATGATGATGACAATGACAATGTTGGTTAAGGTTAACTCAAATTTTATCTTTGTTGTGTTATTGATTTCTTTATTTACATGAGACAACCTTTTACATGCGTTTTTTTGTTTTTCTTAATTATTTACATATGAATCTATAAATAACGAGAATTTTTTGTTTTTACAGATTACAGCTAAAAAATGTCGAGGAAAAGAGATATATGAATGGTCCTCGAGGGGCAATCCTCCCAAAGCATTAACCCACAATGTCAACTACAAGACAGCACCCCAACCACAGTTGGTAAAAGACAACATGCAGTTAACAGTTATGACATTTTGTTATCAGTATATAGCCATTGATTGATATGTTATTTGTCCTCATATGTGTTACAGGTCAGGACTCAGAAATAAGACGAAGGGGACCAACTTTGATGTCGGAACTTTGGAATATGCCTCTGGGTGAGAAGGTCACAGTGTAGTTTAACGATATGCACCAAAGAGTAGGACCTGAAGCTCGTACTTTGGCTAGTTTTTTAGGGACTTTAGCAAAAAATTGTCAATTACTTCCGTTAAATATACAAGATTGGAGGCGAATTCTGACATCAGAGAAAGAAAAGATTCTTGAATTGGTTAAGGTAAGATTGCATTATTGTCTACACATACTATCGCATTATTTCTTATGGGTCCAATAACAGGAATTAATACTGTATGTTTTTTTCTAGGCAAGGTTTTCATACCCTCCAGAAGGAGACAAATGGGTGTTACAGTCTCTGGGTAAGAAATGGAAAGACTATAAGTATGACCTGAAAGCAGAGTACTATGGACGTTATCCCAATATTGATGACCTTGTCAACAATAAACCCGAACGAATTCCACGAGACCAGTGGATGGCTCTCGTAACACAATGACATTCTGAGCAGGGGCGGGTAATATAATTTTTACTCTTTCTTGTCTAGTTACGTAATGATGAATTGTATCTTTTTATTAAACATTTTCTTTGTTTCAGAGACGTAGCGAAACAAATAGAAGGACTCGTTCTGCTCAAACAATGCCACATACTGGAGGAACAAAGAGTATAGCGCGATTAATGAATGAAATGGTTAGTTTTTTTGCCCTCATTGTTAACCATATGATTAGGTCTTGTTGTAATTGTATCTTTCTACATCTGAGGAACAAACATCAAGTGGTGAATAGCCGTCATGAGCCAAAGTGTTCATAGCCACCCATCGGACTCGTAAAGATGGGAGACTTATTGATCATGACTTTGTACACGCAATCGTGAGTTTAGTTTCTGTCACTTTCTTTGTGGTTGTGATAAATTTCGTGTAATAAGACATTGTTTTTTGTAATAGGTTTAGGAACTCCTCCAAGAGAAGATAAATGAGTTACAAAGTTCTATCTAAAAGTCAAATGCAAGTCTTCCAGAGATGAAAGATAATGCATTTGCTCAAGTGATGGGACCAGAAAGACATGGTCGAGTGCGTGGATTAGAATTAGGTCCAACGCCTAGCATGTACAGGGCATCGACATCGGCATCGACATCAGCATTGGCATCTTACCATTCAGGCGGCCTTCCAAGTGTGAATAATGAGGCGGATGATAGAATAAGAGTCTTGGAAGACCAAGTGAGAACACTGCAAGAAGCACTTGGTAGTAGGATGAACACATTTGAATCTCAGTTGTCCATGATTTATGCATCATTGGGCTTGCGACCAGAGCAAAATGACAAGCCACCTAGTGTAGAGGTAATGTTTACAAGATATGTTCAGATAACACATTTTTTTAAATCAAGTAATTATATGAAAATTATTAACTGTGGATTGTTCATTTATGTGTCGTAGGTACCTCATCCATCAAGTAACCAACCCTCTCCAGATGATGATCAGTAAGTTTGTATTTGCGATTTGGTAAATTGTTTTCTATGTTCGAGAAATACGTATTGGTGAAATCCAACCGATTGGAGGGCTGGTTTGTATGTGGATATGAAGTGTTGAAATTATTTGATGTTTGTTTTATTTGTTGTTGGTTTTAATTGTTGTTTAAAATCTATATGGTTTAATGAGATATAAAAGAGAGGAAGATATCTAGACATTAATCAAGTGAAAACATTATGACTACAGTAGAAATTAGGAAGTGGCTGTGATTATTTGAGAGTACTTTACTGGATAGTAGGTGAAACTCTAAATCATTTGTCATCTTTTATGTTCTTTCATTAATTCAGTAACCATGAGAATAAAGATGAAAGACAGCTTTATGTCTAGAATAGGCAATTTGAATTAGTAAAATAAAGTTGTGTTATGATTCATCACCTACAATTCATTCAAACACAAGAATAAATCATGTAATTTGAATTTAGAGACTTCTTTCTTTATACATTTTAATAGGGTGAAGATGGAAGATGAAACTTCTCATTTATTATTACTGGATAGTGTAGACAAACTTTTCATTTATTATTATATAAGTTATGGTAGACTTCCACTTGCAAAACATTTCTAGAAATGCAACCACTCATGAAAACATTTCTAGATCCATGTGGTTTAATGTCTTCTCATTAACTTTAACTGAAGAAGTTTATTGACGCACTTTGTTAGAATCACATCAATTTGGATGTGTTTTGTGTGTCATTGTCATTTTGCATCACTCATAATAATTTGTTACTGATTGTGCTTATTTGTCAATAATTTATTCTTGTGTTTGCATTTGTGTGAAGCGTAAAGCTAAATCTTATATCTTGTGGTTAGGACCATATGTAGGTACTATGTTGGATCTAGATAATGCATAAATAAGGATAGAATTCTTCATTCTGTTTTTGATATGAGAATATTTTATACTTATAATTATATATTGTCGATACATCTATTTGCATGCAACAAGACTATTAACCGAATAATTCGTACAGTTTTGTGTTTTATTCTACGTTATATGATCATTAATGGACATTGCCTGTTATTATTGTATTTCGTTCTTCCAAAATCATATAACTTTTTTCGCAGGGCATAATGTACAGAGTGTTGGCTCCAAAAAGCTTCATAATTTTTTCCAAATTGTGTATGTAAACAATATTAGAATTAACGATTGTATTCATGTACTCGAATAATTCTAATAATACTTTTTATTCAACATTTTATTAATGATGTTACTAGTTTTTTTTGTATGTATTTTTAGACGGTATTGTTTTGCGTATATTGTTATCAATTTATCTATAGTGTTTTGCATGATATTCATTATAAACAGGAAATTTAATCAATAAGCAGGGAAAAAGGCTTATGAAACAGGTAAAATTGCGCAAAAAAAGTGTATAAAAAACGCCGCTATAAGAAAAAAACGCCGCAAAAAAAATTCCAAACCGCCGCAAAAAAAATAAAAGCGCCGCTAAAACTAAAAAAACGCCGCTATAAACATAACAAAAACGCCGAAAAAAGACCACAAAAAAAATTACAAACCGCCGCAAAATATTCCGCAACAAAATTTAAAAACGCCGCTATAGGGTTGCTGTCCCGATAGAATATCGCGCGCCAAAAAAACGCGGGGAAAAAATTGGCGGGTGTGGAAGTTTTTACCGGCGTTTTATAAAACGCCGGTAAAACGTTACTAAAACGCCGATACAGGTCTTCCACTTTTAGTGGCGTTTTTGTTAAAGTTTTACCGGCGTTTTCATGAACCGTCGGTAAAACCTTTACCGACGGGACCTATACCAGCGTTTGTGCAAACGCCGGTAAGATTATTACCGGCGTTTAAAAACACCGCTAAAAGCCCCGAAAAACGCTGGTAAAAGCCGAACCTGCTGTAGTGTTAATGGAATTTTAAAAAATTATGAAGCTTTTTATATTCACCGCGCATTCAGAATGAAATGCTTTGATGGAGCGGTTAAATTGTTTTTCAACAAGAGCCTTAAAATGCATAAAGGATTCATAAACATCACTTTTATTTTTAAGAGTATACAACCAGGCATACATGGTGTAGTCATCAATAAATATAACAAGATAACGATAACCTAAGTTGGACAAAATAGGGGAAACATAAATCAAAATGAATTGTGTCAAAGGGGCTTAGTGCTATGATGAACAACAGGAGCCAAAGGAAAACGAGCTAGTTTCCTTAAAGAGCAAGACGAACAAGGAGAATTTGAAGAAACAGAAAACAAAGACAGGTGATGGTCCTTTATTACTTCAGTTATGATACTAAACTGAGGGTGGTCAAGCCTAGCTTGTCATTCATCAATTTCAATTGTGGTCACGACATGAACTTCGTTGGACGGTGTTATTGTCAAAACATAGAGACCATGTTCATTCACGCCACCAAGTAGTTCTCACTTGGTTGCTTGATCCTTCACAAGAAAATGAGAGGGCCAACATTCAAAGAACCGTGAGTTATGCTGAGAAAAAGTACGAAAAAATAATAAATTTCTTGAGAGATTAAGAACATGAATATTTTTAAGAACAAAATTTTTAGAATGAGAGGACATAATAGCATTACCAGTGTAACAGATGTGCAAACCTTGATTATTACCAATCGTTAATTGATCTGCACGAGTATAATTTTTTGCAAGATCAATAGCTAGCAAATCCGAAGTTGTGTAATGAGTAGCACCAATATGAATAACCCATGGATAAATTGACCACCATGAGAAATTGAAGAGAATGTTAAGTTGTTTGTGGGCACGACACCTGAAACAACCATATGTGCTTGAGGGCTAAAATTTTGATGACGTTTATAGTGAAGGCGACATTTATCAACCGCATGATTACGATAAGCACAAATTTGGCAACGTCCACGATTTTGACGAGAAGAGGAGGAGTCTCGCGAAAGACCATAAGAAAGAGGATTGTGTGGTGGAGTAAGCAATAAAGGAGCCGACATTGGAGAGGATGATGTAAGTGGTTTATATGCAAGATCGTCAAGAGGATGGTCAATGGTACTATTGACAAGAATTCATGGGCAACAACATGGCTATGAAGTTCATTAAAAGATGATGGTTTAGGACACATATTAAGGCAATAATAATGCAAAGAAATTCATGAGCAATAATGCGATAAATTATAGCACTGAAATTTGTAGGAAACATGGACCTTCCTGCGATAGCAAGTTCATCAGGAATAGATTTAACACGTTAATACTGCGAAAGTGAGATCATTCTTTTTAAATTTCTGCATTTCAATGTTAAGTTGTAGTTGACGGTTATGAGAAACCGAACCAACAGTAGTGGCAAGAGCACTCTAAGCGGCTTTTGAAGATGTTAAGCCAATAACATAAGGAAAATTCCTCAGAAAAAGAGGAGACAACCCATGAAAGTAGCATTTGGTCCTTTTGAAACCATAATTGATAGACGGGATTGGGAATAATTTCATATGGTGGTGATGGTGTAGTAATAGTCGGAGAGGAAGGGGTAAAGTTTCCAGCTATGAATCCCATCAAATTTTGATAATTAATAGGAGGATTAAATTGTTTTCCACGCCAAACAATTTTTTTGGTAAGCTTGATGTCACGAGGAAGAAGGAGAGGAAGGGACGGATGGAGCCATAACAAAGTTGAGGGAGAGTTTGAAGCCATTTTGGCTCTGATACTATGCAGAGATTTAAAGTGTTTAATTATATGTATTTTGTATATGTTCTATGAAAAATACAAAATCACATGTATTTATACTAAGATATATTAAGAAGAAAATAACCACAATAAAAAGATAACAAATTTAAATATAAAATAGAATAATATATCTCTTCACAATAATGAGAATTGAATAATAATGATAGAATTCATGTGTCTATTAATCAATTGAATAATAATGATAGCATATCATCATTTACATAAACAAAAAATCAATTGAAGGACACTTTGTCTATTAATCAATCAGTAAAGTAAACATACATTCACAAGAAAAAGTTCAAAGTATAATACATATCTATCTTATATAGGTTTTGACGATCAAACTCCATCTCGTATCTAGGATTGTAAATTCATTCTGTGGGGAAATTGTTTGAAAAAAGAGTTGAATTTAATTTATTTAGAGTAAATAACATTTTCCCACCCAAGGTTTGGCCTAAAACCTTTTCCACTATTAGTTAACATAAATAAAATTTTTCCACCCAAAATCAAACTTGGCTATTAAAAAAAAAAAGCTAAAGGTGTAAGGGCAAAATAGTTATTTTATTATATATTAATTTTGAAAAAAATTTAAAAAATTGTTGTATGGATCAAACCAAAACATTTTAAACATGATAATTTAACCCTTAAAAAAGTTTAAAAACTCATTAATCAATCTTTAAAATATATTTAAATCCCCGTATATTTAAAAACTACTATAGAACCTCAATAGTTGTGATATGATATATACACGCATAATTTGTTGCATTCTATTCAATTAATTAAAAGTGCATTTGTCATTTTTGAAGCTAATAGAGATAGACTAATAATTTTAGTTTTTCAAAGGACCTCCAATTTTTTTCAACAATAATTGTGATATGACATATGCACTCATAATTTGTTGTATTATGTTCAATTATTCAAAGGCATAACTATCTTTTTTAAAATTACTAGAGGTAGATTATTATTTTAAAATTTTTCAAAAGACCCCCAATTTATTTCAACTTTATAATATAAAAAATTATAGTTTACCCTCTAATATATAACTATACAATAAAAATACTATTATCTATAGGAAGAGGTCAAGAAGGGGATGAGGTCGAAAAAAAAGAGAAATAAGTGGTTTCTAACATAATTTGGATATTTAAAGAGTTTATATTTACTTTTTGCTAATTTGGAGTTATATAATAATTTTGAAAAATGAAATAGCAATGATGAAATAGTTATTTCACTTTCTAATACTATTTATTCATTAATGAAGTTTGATTTTGGATAAAAAAAAAAAATTGGGTAAATAAAAAATGTTATTTATACTTGATTTAGGACGAAAAGTATTATTTATATCGTTTAGAGGCCCAAAAAGGGTTTCAGGGTTAAACCTTGCATGGGAAAATATAATGTTCTCATTTATTAAGATGAAGGTTAAGAAGTTGAAAGATTAAAGGTAAAGGAGTTGAAAGGTGCAAGGTTAAGGTTAAGAGTAAAATTCGTTGGTATTTTGATTTTTTGAATACGTTTTTATTTTGATTCTATTATCTATATATTTTTAGTTGCAGTTACTAACATAAAATTTTATTAACAACGAATAGGTTTCTTGTCATGGCCATTTCAGCAAGAACCTTTGAAAAGTTAGCATCATTGCTAGCACTTAATTTGGTTTTTTGGCTACCTTCAACGAGGATTTATATACATTCGTTTCGAGGAGTTCACTATGTTTTTTTTCTCTCCATAAATTTGAGAAAGTCCGCAGCTATTTCCATGAAACTTGGAGATGTTTTCACATCACCAGCATGTTGATAATAAAAGAAGCCTATAGCTAACTTTATGTCCCTTCTTGGTGCACTTGAGTTGATCTCGCCGACCAAGTCATATGACTTTCTAAGCCAGTTCTTTGTTTCTTTGCTGAGACACAAAGGAAACTCCCATTTTAAAAGGATACCTGGGCATCTCCTTTTCGTTCAACACGTTAATTATTATTAAATTTAAGTTACACCTGGTGGCGATTTGCATATATAATCAAACTATCTTTTCATTAAAAGTATTATACTTTGCTGTCAAGAAGTTATTGTCGTAAATATTTATATGTTGTTTAAAACATTATATAAAATTTTTATATAAACAATATAGATAACCAGCTACATCACTATGAAAAACAAAACTAATTAAAAGATCTACCCAGTGAAACTTCAAGAACTGGCCAAATTTCTGGTTACAATTTTTGTATATACGTAGTTAAGTTTTGATAAGTTGGCAAATCCTTTTAAAACAATTTTGGGTGTAGAAATTTTAAAAAAAAAATATCAAATTACTAATTTTAATGTAAAACGATGTAGTACTTCGTTAGTTTTTATCACGACAAACGAAACATCACAGAAAAGAATCCAAAGAGTAGCAAAACAGCTCATAAAAAACGAAGCTAGACCTTACAAGTAACACCACATAATACTATTATTTTTAGAGTTTAGTGTGCATTCATGACAATTGGAATACTCTTACAAAGTGATAATAAATGAAGGCATTGAAAATGATTTGAGGTGAGAAGAAAACCGGAACCAAATCAGAACTGTTAGGCACCCGACGATCATGTTCCAATTCCAACACAAAATTGATATTCACGATGTTAGTTTTAGTTCTATATTTTTAGGAACTGATGGGTCTTATTTCTGTACCAATTATAAGTTGGTAAAACTGGAATCAGAACCTAAAATCTGGAACTAGGAGATAAATCAGGTACTCAATTGGGTTTTTCCCTTAAAATTATTTTTTTCTTTAATGTTTTGATATGTAATAAATTTCCTACTTATTAATTTTGGATTTAGAAGGATTTTTTAGATAATTTATTGCATATGAAAATTATAAATATATTTATAATGCAAAGTCTTTTTTAAACTTTTTTTTATCTTATGTTTTAATATATGATGATTTTTTAGATAAATTGATATGCAAAAATTATTTTTTGATATATGATAAAATAGGTACTTATTTGATATGTTTCTTTCAATAAAATAAAATAAAAACAGTTTTAAACTTATTTACAAAAAATTACCCTAGGTACCCAAAACCGAAACTAAAATTGAGTTGTCGATTTCAATATGAGAATTTGTTATCATAGGTTTCGATTCTGATTCAAAAAACATGTGAATCGACTGGTTTTTGTTCCTACATTTTTTGTAAGGTATTCAAACCCACTCACCCCCGAATATGATGGATAAAGAGAAAATAATATAAATTAGTCCACATGGTTAAGTCGGAATATTTTTCGCAAATTGTGAAAATCCACGTAATATGAGATTATAAGGCCAAAAATTACAGAACTTGTTATCTTTGTGTCAGATTTTAGAATTAAAAAGTTTCTCCCTTTTAAAGTAGCTTTTGAAATAGAAAAGGTTCAATAGCATCATTTGCAGGTCTAATCAATAATATCGAAACCCAAGGTTAAAAGAGCATTTCCATCCAAGTCTACTGGGTGGTACTAATTCATGTGATTTTAGGTCCAACTCTAGTAAAATCTTATCCCCAGTTAGTCTGGTTAAAGGGAGATTAGTTTTAGGCCTGTTATGAATGGTTTTGGACCAAGGTCTAATGTTTGATAAGAAGAAGATTGTTAAGAATCCTACATTGGTTGAAAATTAAGCTTAAGTTGGGTGTACTTATAGAAGTGTGAAAGAAAAGCCTCTTGATCAACATTTGGTGTTGGAGAGATCCAATACCACTTTCTCCAACACCAATTGTTAGTAACCAACACGTCATTTTTCCAAATTTAATACGAGTAAATATGTAATTTTATTTTTTATTGTAAAAATTATTTATTCACTTATATATTTTAAAAATGTTTTATGATCTTAATAGTTTGTAATATAATATTTTCCCTCTCAAACTTTTTTCATATTTTAAAAATCCCCTTTTAAAATTTCAAGAAACACCCTATTTTTTCAAATTCTAAAAAAATCCTAAAATTCTTAAAAATATATATTTTACCACAAACATATATCATTTTATTCAAATATTATGATAGAGATGTATTTAAGGTATAAATGCTATTTTTTTTAATTTACAAAGGTAAATACATAATTTTCATAACTTATTTTAAAAATTATCAAATTCACTCATATATTTTGAAAATATATTATAATATCAATAGTTTATAATAAGATAATTACATCTTCTAATTTGTTTTTTTTTTTTTTTTGTAATTATCATTTTTAAAACTATTAAGGCACATATTAAAATTTAAAAATTTTCAAAAAATTACCCTCTTGTTTTCAAATTTAAAAAAGCACTCCAAAGTTTTTTTCAAATTTTAAAAATCCCTTAAAATTTTTACAAAATTTATAGTTTAACCCAAATATAATTATTTATCATTATATTCTTTGTATATTTATAATAATAAAATTTTTTATACTTTTTAATTTTAATTCATACAAATTAAAGTTAAATTATTTAAATTAAATTTTAAGAATAAAGTATTATTTAATTTGAGGATATTTTTGTCTTTTCAATAATTTTATAAAAAATTTAAGAGAAAATTTTACAAACAAGCAAAAATTTTATTTTTTAAAACTTAACACATGAAATTTTATTATTTCAATAAACATTGGATGGAAATAAATCTTTTAGCCCTTATTATAATAACTAGATGGATATCTTCCTGTTTTGATTATGATATGCTCTCGTCACTACCACACAGAAGGGTTTTATTGGCAGTTTTTTAGCGGCATTTGATAAAACGCCGCTAAATGTCTGATTTTAAACGGCGTTAATAAAAACCACCACAAATAAACACCACTATAACTGTATTTAGTGGTGTCTAGGTTTACTGTCGTTGATAACGCCGCTATACGTAGGGTTTTACCAACATTTTACAACCGCTAGTAAAGCCTACTTAAAAACGCTGGTAAATCCCTTTAAATCCCTATCACACGCACTCTTCTTCTTCTTCTTCAATTTTTCTCTCACCGCCGCTGCTATTGTGCTTTGTCGCTGTTGTTGCTGTTTTCGTCAGTTCCATCCCTTTTCTTGACAGATTTTGGCTTTTTCTTCTTCATTTGGATACTGCAACTTCTTGCCTTCTTCAGGTACACTACTTTTTTGCTCAAAAACTTGAAAGTTAGCTTAAAAGTTAATTTTTTTTTTTGTGAAGAAATATTAATGTTTTGTGTTAATTAATTTTTTAGACATTATGTTAAGCAAATGATTGAAATCTAGCCGATTGGAGGGCTAGTTTGTATGTGTTATTGAAGTGTTTGAATGAAATCCATAAATATTGTTTTTGTTCAGGTGAAAAAATCTGAAAAATGACTAAAAGTTAAAAAATAGTAATGTCTCCAAGTCCTTTGAAATGATTGTTTGTTCAAGGGAAAGAATTAAAAATTACTAAAAATTCAAAAAAATACAAATACAAAAGTTAAAAGTTAAAATTTAATCTCAAAATTAGTAATTTTGAGAAAAAAAAACTTTCTTTTCTTTAGTTTTATTTTTGTTCATTTTTTGTACTTTCCGATTTCTTTTTTTTTTTTTTTGGTTAAGTTTCTTCTTAAATGGGAAATAACTTTCTTTTTTACTTTTAGTACTTTTATAGTTTTTATTAAAATTTAAGAACCAAGTTTAGTTTAGACATGGGGAAAAAAAAAATGAAGAGCATCCTCATCTTTAAAACCCTTTCACGTTACCGAGTGACATTTTTGGATATCCGTTAACTGAATAATTTGCAACTTCTATTCTTCCATTGAAAATTTATCACCTTAATTGATAACATTCCTTGCTATTTTAAAGGTAGATTTCTTAATAAAAAAATGTTAGATTTATCACCTTAATTGATAACATTCCTTGCTATATTAGTACAACCCATGCTATTTATTTCCAAAGAATCTTAGATTATTTAGATCGAAGAGATGAACAATGGTTTTTTCCTTTGCCAATAAGACCTAGAGATACCTTTGATTTAGAAGATAATGCTTCTGATGGGGATATTGACGTGAATATGGTTGACGATAGTTCAGTTACTCTCTATTCAGAATGTCAGATGGGGACAAAAATGACGATGTTGTTTTGGTTAGGAGTGATATAGACGACATTTTTGTCGATGTGCTTACCAACCAACAGATACAGGACTATGATGATGATGGTGGTGGTAGTTAAGGTCAAAGTTTCATATTTAGGATTTGACTTCTACTTGAATATATGAGATGTGTTGTTGCTTTTTTTCATTTGCATGTTGCAACCTTGTATATATATTTGTTGAATATTTTGGTAAGATTGCATATGAATAACGATATTTTTTGTTTTTTTTGTTTTTGTAGATTACAAGTTTAAAATGTCGCGGAAGAGAAATTTACGTACAGTATTTAAGGGATAATCCTCCCATAGCGCTAGGCCATCAAACCAAGAGCAAGAGAGCATGTCAACCGCAGTTGGTAAAGTGTTACATATATCATATACGATTATGACCTATTATTATCCTTCTTTTATGTTGTAGGTCATAAACCAGAAAAAAGATGGCGGGGGCTAACTTTGATGACTGAAGTTTGGAATATGCACTGGGGCAAGAAGGTCGTTGTGTAATTTAACAAACACTACCAAGGTGTTGGTCTTGAAGCCCGTGTGTTGGCTAGTTTTCTAGGGACTGTAGCAAGAAATTGTCAATTGCTCCCTTTAAATATACAAGATTGGAGGCATATTTTGGCATTAGAGAAAGATAGGAACCTTGGGCTTATTAAGGTAAGATCCTTGCTCCTGTTCCATTTCTCTCTTATTAGGGGCCAATAACCCAATGTAATCCTATGAGTATTTTTCAGGCACGATTTACATACCCTCTAGAAGAGGACAAATAGGTGTTATAGTCTCTTGGTAAGAAATGAAAAGATTATAAGTATGAACTTAAATCAGAGTACTATGACAAGTATCCCAATATTGATGATCTTGTCAACAATAAATCAAACCAAATTCTAAGAGATCAACGGATGACAGTTGTTACGCAATGACATTTAGAACAAGGGAGGGTATAATAATTTTTGCTTTTTGTTGCCTAGTTACATTATTATATTCTATTTTTGCTATTTCTTGACTATTTGGTGTGTTTGAAAGACGTAGTGGAGCTAATAGAAGGACTCATTCTGCTTAGACAATGTAACATACTGGAGGAACAAAGAGTATTGCATGGTTAATGAATGAAATGGTTAGTTGATTTGCCTTTGTTAACTACGTGACATGTTGATATATTAAATGTTTATGTATGAATGCGAGGAACAAACATCGAGTGGTGACAACCATCACGAGCGAAGGTATTCGTAGCAACCTATCAGACTCGTAAAGATGGAAGACCAATAGACCAGGACTCTACACATGCAATTGTAAGTTTACAGTGTGTAACTTTATTTATTTTTATGAGAATTGAAAGTAATAAGACATTATTTTTTATACTGAGTTTAGGAACTCATCCAAGAGAAGATCAATGAGTTATAAGGTTCTCTCCAAGAGTCAAATGCAAGTGTTCTTGAGATGGAAGAGGATGCATATGCTCAAGTGATAGGACCACAAAGGCATGGTCGGGTACGTGGATTAGGATTAGGTCCCACTCCTAGTATGTACAAGGTATTGGCATTATCATCGCACCAATTATGCGGCCCTTCAGGGGTGAGTAATGATGCTAACGAAAGAATACGAGAACTAGAAGAGCAACTAAAAACACTGCGAGAAGCTTATAGTAATGACATGAACTTGATGCAATCTAAGTTGGCCAAGATTTGTGAATCGTTAGGCATACCACCAAATGAAAATGGTAGGCCACCTAGTGGAGAGGTAACGTATATAGGATATGTTCATATAATAATTTTTTTCAAATAAAGTAATTAATTGAAAACTACTATATACGATTTGTTTATTTTGTGTCATAAGTTTCACATCTAGCAAGTACCCATCACTCATCAGATGAAAATTAGTAAGTTTGTATTTGCAGCCATATGAGATTATGTTAAATGTTTTCTATTTAAAAAAAATGTGTATTCATAAAATTCAGTCAATTAGAAGGCTGATTTATATGTGGTTATGAAGTGTTGAAATTTTGGTGTGTCAAAACATGATGTTGTTAAGTTGATTTATACATCAACCATAAATGATTGTGGTTTATGAATGCATAATGATAGATGCATGCTATGTAGAGCCTGGAAACTATATTTGACATATTGAATTATTAATGGAAAAATGAATGATTACTTTATAGGTGTGCACTGGGTTTATTTGTTGTTTGGAATGGTTGGCGTTTTAAGCTTTGTTGTTTGGAATGGTTGGAATTTTAAGCTTGGTTGTTTGGAAACCATTCTTATGCATGTTATTCAAATAGTTCACAATCATAAAATTCTCGTTTACCTTCATACTACAACATCTGGTTATATTTGGCATTTGGTTGGGTTTTGGGCATTGTCATCTGAAGGGCTTTGTCAAGTAGACATATTATGTATACCTAACTATACGACATCTATTGATAGATTACATTTTGGTAGTCTTTAGCAATGTCTTCTTCGCATTGAAATTGCAAACTTATACTTATCATACATAAACTTGTACTTTTAAATGGGGATCTACTACATAGGCATAAGACATAGGTTTTTCCATCACAATTATCTTCTAATAACTGTATTCCTTTATGATTTATTATTATGCTTGCATCTGTTTGAAGCATACAGCTAAATTGTCTTTCTTATGGTTGGGATGAATAGGTTGATGGTAGGTTGGATATTTGTGTATATTACAACTAGATACTCTTTTCATGTGTGAATTTGATATTACAATATTTATACTTGTAACTGTACACTGTTGAGGCATCTATTTGCACATTACATGACTCCTAACCATGTAGATCTTATATTTGTCACTTCTTTTGTTATTGTAATTCAGTGTTGCCTAGTTAATTTTGCATTTTTTATTTATTCTATGTTGAGTGATCATTCATAGACATTGTTTATTGCTTTTGTATTTCATTCATCTTACATCTTTCATTTTTTCCCTCAGGACGTAACATCGGAGTGTTGGCTCCAGATCTCCAAGCAAGCTCCATAACGGTTAATGTAAAAGTTTTGACTTCTTATGGTGATGGATTATTACATACATTTACAATGAGTATTATGATAAAATTTTTATCAAATATTTCATTAATGAATAATTTGTAAATTTATATTGTTGTGTATATGTTGTTGTAAATTTGTTTCTTAAGTTTTGTCAAAATTTTTCATCAAATTTCTTGTTAAAAATATTATTTTGGTCACTGTTTACAGAGAAATTGTAATGAAAATAATTATTACTCAGTAACAGGTGCGAAAACAAATGCCGCTGAAAAAATGGCACTAGAAATTGAAAACCATAGACAAAAACCAGTAAAAATCGTCGCAAAAACAGAGGAACAAATTTGCATCGGAAAAATAAAAAACGCCACTGTAAACTAAAGAAAACGCTGCTATAAACTGAATAAAATGCCACAAAAAGGTAAAAAATGCCGCTATTGCTTATCAAATTTGTCGAAACCTGGCGTGGGAAAATATTACGGCAAAATAATTGGGTGGATAAGGGGTTTTACTGGCATTTTAAAAACATTGGTAAATCCCAAAAATAAACATTGCTAAACCTTTTGCGGGAAAATTATATAGTTGCTTAAGGGTTTTACCAACGTTTTTAAAAATGTCGGTATAACCCCAAAATAAATGTCGGTGAACGTTCGGTTTTCACTGGCGTTTATTCTAGGGTTATACCGACGTATTTAAAAATGCCGATAAAACTTTTACCGATGCAAGTTTTACCGATGTTTGTCCGAACGTTGGTAATTTGTTTTATGATATTTTAAAATGTCGCTAAAAACCTAAATAAACGCCAATAAAACCCTTTCTTGTAGTAGTCTATTCATTTTACTTTATATGCCTCAGGTAGTCTATTCATATTTGATACGTGAAATTGATTCTAATTTCGATATTTTAATTAACGTAAGGCCAAGATCAATTTAATTTCGTGTAATATTTTTTTTTTTTTTTTTTTGGTCTCCAATCACAAGTTTGAAATGCCTTTATTACCTGTTATCAGCCAATGAAAAACAAGCCTTAAAGTTTGGGTTTGCATGATGCATAAAACTCGAATTTGCTTTAGGTAAGCCGCATGGAAACAGCAAAGTAGCTTGCTTATTAAGTGAAAATGACTATTAACGGCTAAGTCAAGGCTGGTTTCATGAGAAATATTCCCAGATGATGCACAAAAGTGGCAATATAAGAAGACTTGTGTATGAACACAGTGAGTCAAAAAACGCGTCAAAATTCTCCTTAACGTCTTCGAAGCACCTATGAACTTTCCAAATGAACATAATATCCCTTGAAATAACATGTATATAAGTATGCTCCACAAAGAAAACTATCAAAAAAATTAAACCAAGTTCTCAAAATCAGCTATGGCAATATTGTTTTCGAAGTTCGTTAGTGAGACCGATATGAAAAGGAGTTTATCTATCTCAACCAGTTCAATGGGTTTAATACATTTTGAAGAAAACCATTTAATGGATATGCATGTTCAGGATGACCTGGGGCAAATCTGGATATTTAGTTGCTTAGTTCAGAAGAATGGCGATGCGGGATGTGCTCTTTGTGTTGATTGGCTTGAATTTGTGAGGAACAAAAATGTTAGCGTTGGTGATAAGGTTATTTTGATTGAAGAAATTGTGGAGAATCAAGCTATGGTAGCAAGGATTAAGATTGAAGTGAAGAGGAAAATCAGATTATTTGGCGAAGATATCTGGGCTGATGTCAAATAATCATAATATATCATTTGGTGTAGCCTTACGTGGAAAGACAAGTTTGAGCCAGTTTACTTTTTCTAGTTCAAATATGAATTATAGTTTAGGAAGAATTGCTTGACTTAATGAATTAAGTTTAATTTTTCTTTCTGAGATGTTTTAATTAATAATTTGTTGTTTGATATATTATATACTAATATTTGTTACGGATTTATTCATACAAATTGAATTGTTTTAGTGTGATCTAATCACAGTCGTAGTAGCCACTGCCACACCATAAAGAAAAGAAAACAAAAGTCTATGATTTGGGAGTATTTCAAACATGCAAATATGTTGGTTCTACTTCAACATATGCTAGTTCAAGTGACACCAAACATCCCTATAGGCAACAATAAATTTCGTTTACAATGGCAATGTTGGTATGTGATTCATTTGCTAGTCCATTCAATATTTCTAACTTCACATATAATCAACAAAATATGAGAAAATATATTTTCATGTGTGTCATTGTAACCGATCGACCTTTTTCATTTGGTGATTGTTGCAAAAACCATCTCAATTTTATAAAATTCTGATATGATCCTAATTGGAGTAGGATTCCATATTTGACATAGTTCACTATTTTGGATATATCTAGAGTTTTATGCCTTGGTTTGGGATGATTTTTAGCTTGTCAGAAAACTAAGATAAAAGTCTTCAATCATCATGGGAGATCTAGGCCCAAATCAGTTGTCTAGAGATTCAAAATCAAGAGAGAAATTTGAGTAAAATTCCAATTCATACATAATTGAACTAATCACGATTTTTGGCCCATATCTTTGTTTTCAGGCAACCAAATAAAGTGATTAAAAAACATCAATTCACCGACACATTGGGGGCTACAAGTCTTATGAAGAGACCAAGACATAATTAGCCTATAACATAGCTGAAACTATTATTGAAGGCGTGACCATGCAGAAATGCAGTATGCACAGGTGTGCGCTACATGTGCACGGGCGTGTGTCCTGCTCTGCACTTATATGACTGTTGGGAATCAAACTGAATCTCATCCAAATCTCATACCAAACTCAAATTAACTATTTCCCACATGCAAAGCACTTCATATATACATATTTCATTCATCATAACTTCCAATCACTCAACCACTCATCCAACCCATCACACAAGCATGTATATACACATATTCTCACACATCATATATATATATATATATATATGTGTGTGTGTGTGCCTCAAATCATTATCATCATCATCATAAATCATCAAACATACAGGGAAAACATCACAAGCATGCTGGAATCAAACTCACACGCATCAAAGCATGCATCAAACACATCAAAGAAAGAGGGAAAGAGGTACGAACCGCCTATCTCTAGACATGCTTTCTCTCTCAAGGAAAACATAAGCTTAAGTTGGATTTGATGGTCCTGGTTGCTGATCTTCTCTTCTAGGGTATATACACATATTCTCACACATCTCATATATATATATATATATATATATGCCTCAAATCATCATCATCATCATCATCATAAATCATCAAACATGCAGGGAAAACATCACGAGCATGCTGGAATCAAACTCACACGCATCAAAGCATGCATCAAACACATCAAAAAAAAAAGGAAAAGAGGTAAGAACCGCCTACCTCTAGACATGCTTTCTCTCTCAAGGAAAACACAAGCTTAAGCTGGATTGGATGGTCCTGGTTGTTGATCTTCTCTTCTAGGGTTGATACTCTCTAAAAATCAAATGGAAACTTTAGGTAAAAATGGCTAAAAAATCGGATAAACTTAACTTAAACCAAGGCGGCCGAAACATTACGCACACACAGGCGTGCACCTCACATGCACGGTCGTGCATGGTAGGAAAATTACAAAAATGTCATTTTCTCACGTTCGCATATAAATCCTCCCAACAGGATCCATGCACAAGCCACTTAACTCTAGAAAATCATCTATTTCACCCTAAAACTTTCTCACAACCCTAGAATTCTCATCAATCTCAATCTAACCCCAGATTAGAAGCCTAAAAGACAACTCTAACCTTGGGATGTTACAGGCTAATCAAAAAATAAAATTAATTTTGTATTTTATCCTAATTAATCATGAAATACAATATTCTCTATGGATAAATCATTGTATTAATATGTTTAATTAGAATTTAGATGTCATCACAAACATAACATATATTTCGATAATAACGATGTTGTAGCTACTATAAATTATCAAAATATACATTGATATGAAATAAAATGTGAAAAGTCAACAAATATGAGCACGTTTAAGCATATAAACCCATGTAAATCATGAAATCGGATACTTAAAAGCATTCACGCATCGAGAACATGCTACTAGATGGATGTACATGCTTCCATACACCACTAGAGCTGGCTCACGTCCCTCCACATGCTGATAGATGCAGTCACAAGCCTCCACGTATGGCTCACACGCTACCATGTGCTCACTCTTCTTCACATGCATTGACTCAATCAATGGTCAACATTAACTAGTCAACAGTTAAACATTGATTGATCAACGGTCAATTATTAATTGATCAATGATCAAATAATGATCGATCAACAGTCTAATAAAACGGGTCATCTAGATCAGATTGACCTAATTGGTTGAGTCAAGCTAATCTAATTTGACAAGTTAGATTAAGTTAACTCACCAGATATATGAGTTAATAAACCAAGTCAATTTAACATTCTGACTCATGCAGTATTGAGTCAACTCACTCTATAAAACAATTAAAAACCAAATTTATATTTTATGAGTATAAATATTTGCATTAACAATTAAGGCATGCACAACAATGAACAGTACAAAAAATACTTTATCTGCACCACATTCTTTACATATTTTATTTTAAATTAAATCAACTGACTGCATTAAATGCAAAGCCAGTTAAGGCTTTCAAATTTCGAAACCAACATCACGCGGGTAAAAACCGTGTTAACCAAAACGAACGAGTCAACCAAATTACATCAAAAAACCCATCAAATTGAAAACGAATTTTGGGCCAAAATTCAATAATTTTTGAACATTATTTTGGCAATAAAGTGAGGGAAAAGGATGAAAATAGGCCCAAAAACAACTCTCAAGGAGCAAAATTTCCCAATACCGCCGTTAAGGCCACTACTAAGGTGGTTGGAATCCAAATACTTAAAATTAGCATTCAAATTATGCTCAAAAATTCAAATTTTTTCACAACTAGACTAATTTAATATTGAATTTCATAGTTATGACATCAATTTTATAAAATGATATCAAAAATCGTAAAAACCCCAAATTACATCTTAAAAAGCCTAATTTTAAATTCAATTCAAACAAAATAATTAAATGCTCTGATACTAAGTATAGGATTACAATAACATGTATGTTATCACAAAGATAACCAAACAATTAAATTTTGGAGTTATGAAATCATACCTCTTGCATGGAAACCTTCTGTGTTCCAAAAGTTAGTTCTTGCAATTCTTCCTCAAGCAGATCGTCTTCGTTTAAATTGAAAACTAGTGCTTTTAAATTTGCATTGAAACTTTTGATAGGATGGATACTATATAAATGAAATTTAAGGACCAGTTTTTCTTACATTCTGAGTTCTATAAACTTAACGTGCGTCTATCAAACACAATTGAAAGTTTTAAATATAAATTGTCGAAAGGTAATTTTGCCTTTATACAGTGTGAAGACCATATTAGTCTTCGTATAAATATTAGAATTACCGTTTTAGCCTTTATATAATTCTAATAGAGACAGGTTCCAAAGTTGGGTCAGACCTCATTCCAAACATTTCAGAGGTCTCCAAACATTGGCCTTTAGATTCGGATGGTAACAGCTTGGGCAAGCTCAACAACAAAACACATTGCATCTTCTACAGCTGTCATTTGAGCTGCTTGATTCTTCACCCGGACAATGATAAAGATGATATTATTAGCCACTTGAAGTATGGCTGGATTGGGGGTATTAGCTTTCTTCACCGCCTGGAGGCTGCTGCTCTTAAGCATTATTCTTTGCACTTTACGGTACCGTTTCATTGCTTTTCAAGCTGAGAATTTTGCTTGCTGTTTTGGGTTCTTGTTACAGCAAATGGGAGCCAATGCTACTGGATTATGGAGCTATAATTTTCATCGCTTGACGCCTTCATGATGAGCAAAAGTGGAAAGACGAAGATCACTTATTGGCTGCCATGTGCATCCAGAAATTGTTGTTTTCTCTGTGCATGCAGCTGCCTTCTAGTCAGCCTTTGCGGAATATTGCATGTAACTCTGTTCCCTTGTCTTGTCCTCGGCCAATTGCATTTTCACCTTTTGGAGCTCTATTTTTCTTAGAAGTTTGCATGAAGAGGCTGGCTGGATTGGTGCTTGTAATCCTATCAAAATTAGCTTGTGGCCAGCGCTTTCTACTGCCATTCAAGAAGATGAGGTTTCGGTTCATGCTGATAGGAAGCTGCAGCGTTGGAAGCTACGGAACAAAATTGGTGCCTACTTTTTTGACTAGGTTTCACAAGAATTTGCTGCTCAATATGCTAAATTATTGCACATGAAAATGCGGCAGTTTCACCATGACCTTGCAAGCAATTTGGGCAGGTTCTTGGCTTTGGGGTTTTGGACTCTTTCCTCCTTTCAAGTGCCATCTTCCACGTTTGTTTTGGTCTGAAAAATTGGAGTAAAGGAGCTGCTTATTATAAGGAAATTCATGGAATCAAAATCAGGTGTTGAGAGAATGATTCAAAATGGTGGAGGCTGATTTTGTGGAGGATATATTTCTTAAAATATTTTCTTGTTAGTCAGTTCATTAGTCATGGATTTACATTGCTATTTTTTAGTATTTTCTGTTGCTTTCTTATCATTATTTAAAGCTTTGAACTGAATGTTTTTGATAAGTAATAAAAATTCCAGAATTAAGTCATAGACTTGTCTCTCAATTTCCTATTCTTTCCAAATTTTTTCCAACATTTGTGGTATCAGAGCTAACAAGAGTGATCAGGTTTCGGTCCAAAATTGAGAGGAAGCCATGGCATGCAACGGAAACAACTCAGTAACACAGCCCCTACTTCCAAATTTCAAAGGTGAAAAATATCACCTTTGGAGTCTCAAAATGAAGACGTTGTTCAAGTCTCAAGAACTCTAGGACATAATAGAAAACAGGTATGAAGAGCCAAACCCAGCACCAACTGAACTCGATCAGCGATTACGAGAAAATCACAAAAAGGATGCAAAAGCCTTGCTTTTTATTCAATCAGCACTAGAGGATGATATATTTCCCAGAATTTCAGCAGCTACCACCTCCAAACAAGCATGGGAGATTTTGAAGCAAGAATATTTGGGCGACAAAAAGGTAATTACGGTAAAATTACAAACTCTTCGTCGTGATTTTGAGACTCTAATTATGAAAGACAAAGAATCTGTGCAAGAATTCTTGTCTAGGGTGTCTGGGATTGTTAATCAAATGAAATCTTATGGTGAAAATGTGAGTAATGAAATTGTTGTGAGTAAGGTATTGAGGAGTTTAACCTCAAAATTTGATCATATTGTTGCTGCAATAGAAGAAACTAAGGACTTGTCTGCTTATACTTTTGATGAAATGATGAGTTCCTTGTTAGCCCATGAAGCTAGAATTAGCAGGTCCCATGAGAAGTCTGAGGAAAAAGCTTTCCAAGTGAAGGGGGAGTCTTCCAAGGGAAAGACTGAAAATCCAACAGGCCATGGCAGAGGCAGGGGTGGATTTCATGGACATGGACGTGGTCATGGTAGTGGCAGAGGTAGAGGCCAAGTTATTGAACCATGTCAGTACAAGAGCTCAATCCAATGCAGGTATTGTAGCAAATGGGGGCATAAAGAAACTGATTGCTGGACCAAACAGAAAGAAGAACAAAAGCAAACAAATTTTACAAAAAAGGTTGAAGAGGAGAGCAAGCTATTCATGGCCCATTCATCAATTCAAGATGACGTCAATAGCATAAATGTATGGTTTTTAGACAGTGGATGCTCCAACCACATGTCAGGAACTAAGGCATTATTTAAAGAGCTTGATGAGTCACAGAAAAGTGAGGTTCGACTTGGAGATGATAAGCAAATGAAAGTAAAAGGAAAAGGTACAGTTGCTATCAGAACTACGCAAGGTGATGTTAAACTTCTCTATAATGTGCAATTAGTCCCTAGTTTGGCTCACAACTTATTAAGTGTTGGACAGTTGATAACTAGTGGATATTCTATTATGTTTGATGATGACTTATGTGTTATTAGTGATAAAAAATCTGGTCAGACCATAACAATTGTTCATATGACACAAAATAGAATGTTTCCCTTAAATGTCTCAAATGATGTGAGCAAAGCCTTAGTTGTTAGGAGAAATATTGAGGCTAATTTATGGCATTTACGTTATGGGCATTTAAATGTGAATGGTTTGAAACTTTTGATTCAGAGAGAAATGGTTGTTGGCTTGCCGAAAATTAATGAACTTGATTTTTGTAAGGGATATGTTTATGGGAAGCAGAATAAAAGGTCATTTCCTGTTGGAAAATCATGGAGGGCTTCTAATTACCTTGAACTTGTGCATGCTGATTTGTGTGGTCCGATGAAAACAGAGTCACTTGGCGGAAGTCACTATTTTCTGCTATTTACGGATGATTATAGCCGTATGAGTTGGGTTTATTTCTTGAAATTCAAATCTGAAACCTTTGAGAATTTCAGGAAATTTAAAGCACTAGTAGAGAAGCAAAGTGGGAGAAGCATAAAAACACTTTGAACTGATCGCGGTGGTGAATTTTTATCTAATGATTTTATTGTTTTTTGTGATGAGAATGGCATTCGCAGGGAGCTTACAGCACCATACAAGCCGGAACAAAATGGCATTGCAGAACGAAAAAATCGAACGGTAGTGGAAATGGCTAGAAGCTTATTAAAAGCGAAAAGACTTCCTGACCAATTTTGGGGAGAAGCAGTTGCAATTGCAGTGTACCTTCTTAACATCTCACCAACAAAGGCATTTCTTAATCAAACACCTTATGAAGCTTGGATAGGTAAGAAGCCTCAAGTAAACCACTTAAAGGTTTTTGGTTGTATAGCGTATGCTTTGATTAATTCTCGTTCTAAACTTGATGAAAAATCTGAGAAATGCATTTTCATTGGCTATAGTTCTCAATCCAAAGCATATCGACTATATAATCCTATAAGTGGCAAAGTGATAATTAGCAAGGATGTTGTGTTTAATGAAGAAGCAAATTTGAAGTGGAGTTTTGATAAGGAAGACAAGAAAAAACTAGTTCCTATGGATTTTGAAGATGAACAACCAGCAAGTTCAGCTCCTTCATCACTTGCAAGTTCAGCTCCTTCATCACCTAGTGATAATAACAATACAAGTTCTGTTAGTTTAGATTCTCCAGCATCTAGTCCCTCCAGTAGTAGTAATAAAACACCACCAAAAAAATGTAAATCTCTCAGAGAAATTTATGAGAAATGTAACTTTGTTTTATTAGACAGTGACCCAACTTCTTTTGAAGAAGCTGCAGAACAACCTGAATGACAGATTGCTATGGCAGAAGAGATGCAGGCTATCAAAAAAAATTCAACATGGGAGTTAGTTGATGTTCCAGAAGGCAAAAATGTTATAGGGCTCAAATGGGTGTTTCGAACAAAGTATAATATTGACAGAAGCATCCAAAAACATAAAGCTCGTCTTGTGGCAAAGGGATACTCACAACAGCAAGGTATAGATTTTGAAGAGACGTTTTCTTCTGTAGCTCGATTTGAAACTGTGAGAATTTTTTTGGCAGTGGCTGCTCAGTTACAATTACTTGTGCATCAATTTGATGTGAAATCTGCCTTTTTAAATGGTGATTTAGAAGAGGAGGTTTATGTTTCACAACCTCCAGGTTTTGTTGTTAATGGCAGTGAGAACAAAGTTTACAAGTTAAGAAAAGCTCTTTACGGGCTAAAGCAAGCGCCGCGAGCCTGGTATAGCAAGATTGATTCATTTTTTCAACACAACAGATTCACTAGAAGCGAAAATGAGCCCACTCTGTATTTGAAGAAGCAAGGTAATAGAAATTTTTTAGTGGTTTGCCTTTATGTGGATGACATGATTTATATGGGTTCCTCAAAGTCCTTAATTGATGTTTTTAAGTCTTGTATGTTAAGAAATTTTGAGATGACAGATTTGGGCTTGTTGCAATAGTTTTTGGGACTTGAGGTCGTGCAAAGTGATGATGGAATTTTTGTGTGTCAAAAGAAATATGCTATAGATCTTTTAAAGAGGTTTAACATGACAAATTGTGAAGTGGCAGCCATACCAATGAACATCAATGAGAAGCTGCGACATGAGGATGGGACTGAGAAAATTAATGCTACATTGTTCAGAAGTTTAGTTGGTGGTTTAAACTATCTAACGCACACTAGACCTGACATTGCCTTCTCTGTTAGTGTTGTGTCTAGATTTATGCATTGTCCTACAAAACAACACTTTGGAGCAGCAAAAAGGATTCTCCGTTATGTTGCAGGGACTGTGAATTTTGGCATTTGGTATTGCAAAGTACCAAATTTTAGATTGATTGGTTTCACTGATAGTGATTGGGCAGGATGTTTAGATGATCGAAAGAGCACTTCTGGTAATGTTTTCAGCTTTGGTTCTGGTGCAATGACATGGAGTTCAAAGAAACAAGAAACAGTAGCTCTGTCATCATCCGAAGCAGAGTATGCAGCAGCAACTTCAGCAGCGCGACAAGCTTTATGGCTGAGAAAACTTCTTTCTGATTTTAGTCTTGAGCAAAAGGAAGCCACCGAGATATTTTGTGATAATCAATCCACAATCGCAATGGCTAAGAATCCTGCTTTTCACGGAAGAACTAAGCATATCGATGTGCATCATCATTTTATTCGGAAGCTGATAGCTGATGGCAAAATTATGCTGAAATTTTGCGGCACCAATGAGCAAACAGCTGATATTTTTACAAAATCTTCTTCGCAAACCAAGCATCAGTTTTACAGGTCACAGTTAGGAGTATCTGATTTTGAATCAAGGGGGAGTGTTGAGAGAATGATTCAAAATGGTGGAGGCTGATTTTGTGGAGGATATATTTCTTAAAATTTTTTCTTGTTAGTCAGTTCATTAGTCATGGATTTACATTGCTATTTTTTAGTATTTTCTGTTGCTTTCTTATCATTATTTAAAGCTTTGAATTGAATGTTTTTGATAAGTAATAAAAATCCCAGAATTAAGTCATAGACTTGTCTCTCAATTTCTTATTCTTTCCAAATTTTTTCCAACAGTTAGCTCATGCCATATCCCTTCTTGGCTCTTAAAAAATTACTCATATTGTAAATTTCTGCAGCGATGCTATTGAAACTTTCAAAGGTTTGTGTATTAAGCCTAAACGTTTTGTAAATCAATTTTGTATTGTAAATATATGCTTGTATTTTTTTGATGATCAAAGTCATCCCAGGTAGTATTCTATATACGTTTCAGGGTGGTTAATTCTAAAAAGATTCACCTGATGCTTTTTTTCATTGGAACTTGGATTGACGAGGGCTGTTTCTAGTCTTGTGTTATTGATCCGGGAGGCCTGGCCTTGAGTTAGGTTTGTGGCATGCCTTTGGGCCCCTTGCACTTCGGTTGTTTTTGGGTCTTGGCCCGTTTGTTTTGTTTTTAAAATTCTTATAAAAAAAGAAAAACTTACGATTTCAAATAGAACTCAAATCAAGAATTCAAATCATAACTTTAAGTCATAAATTTAAACTAATTTCAAATTAAACTCAAGTCATAAATTTAAACTATAAATCTGAATCACAAATTTGAACCAAACTTAAATCGAACAAAAATGAACTCTCTCTAATTCAAATTCAATTCGAATTTAAAAATTTGTCAAATCCCTTTATTTGAATTTGAACTAAATAAATTCGAATTAAGTTAATTTTTGAGACCGAACTAGTTAAGTCCATATCTAACTCTGGTTATTGATTAAAATTGTGATGCACGACTAAAAGAGGATAGAGATTTAGAGTTAAAAAATTAGAATTTTTGTTTTAGGTGGTTTAACATTGTGATAATTAATTGAAAATGCAAGGAATACCATTTTACTTTAGACTTAGACATCAAAACAACTTAGTTTTTGATTTTCCTATTAAATCATAATAAAATTAATAAAATGGCCGTTTAATATGCTTTCAATGCGGAAAACATGTAAAATATGTATTTTATATGTTTGAATTTCAAATTTTCATAAAAACATGTTTAAAAAGAGAAAAATATTGTTAAACCCCAAAAGCTAAATAGCAAATAACCTAGAGGGGGGGGGGGGGTGAATAGGTTATCTAAAAAATTTTGTAATTTCAATTCTTTTTCCTATTCTACCAACTCAAACAAACAAATATATAAATTCGATTAAACACAAATAATTAAACGACTAAGCAAGTATAAATAAAAGAGTAAAGGGAAAGAAATTGCTCAGCCGATTTTAGAGTGGTTCAGAGCTTCTCCACGCCTCCTACGTCCACTACTCCAAGCAACCCCGCTTGAAGACTTTCCTTCCACTAACTTCAACCCTGAAGTTACAATAGTTTTGATACAAGAGATTTCGCCCTTAACACTAGTTTTGATACAAGAGATTGCGCCCTTAACTTAGTTTTAACAGGGATTACGCCCCACACTAGTTTCACGGGATTGCGCTCAAGGGTTTGTGGAATTTTTATAATAATTTGCCTCACAAGGCTGATTTACAATTTGCTCACAAGGTTTCTCTCTAAGGGTATACAAGTATGTTTGTGAGAGAAGTTTGGAGAAGAATTAGAGAATAACGAGTAGAAGTTTTTTTAGGCCTGATTCTCTAACCCTTGCACCTTCAAATCATCTCCAATTTATAAAAATTGAGAAGAACTAGCCGTTGGGGTGATTTGAGAGCCGTTGGAAGCTTTTCTGGAAAGTTGCACGAGCGTGTCCTTCTGATGCACGGTCGTGCTTCCTTTGTTCTGCACTTTCCAACGGTCATAATTCTCCTATCACGTGCATACACACGATCGTGTTTCCATACACACACGGTCATGTGTCCTTGAAGTTTCAGCTCTTCAGAATTTTAGAAGACTGCACAGTTGCACGCACGATACCCGCACGATCGACACAAGATCAACATTTTCCACGTAGCACGGGCGTGTGTTGTAGTTGCACGGGCGTGTATCCAGCAATTCTTTTCTTACACGGGCACGACTGGATATGCATGGGAGTGTGCATCCTTCACTTAATTGACACACGGTCGTGTGCTCGAAAAACACATGGTCGTGCGTCCTTCTTTCTCTGCACACGGACGCTCTGCACGACTCAACCAAGGCGTGTGTTACTTACACACGGTTGTGCTTCATTGACACACGGTCGTGTGTCATGCAAAATCTGCAAAAATAAAAACCTTTGGTCCTCTTTGTCATGTTTAATACATGTATGAACCAGTTAGATATTTTAACATACATTTTGCATCAATTCAAAATCCACAAGGGTCCAACAATCTCCCCCTTTTTGATTTGATGACAAAACTTATGTTAAAATACATTTAAGCACAAAATACCAATTGTAAAAAAAAAATATTCAATAAGGACAAAAAACCAAAAAATATTTATTTTAACATACCTAACATGTCTCCCCCTTTTTGTTATAAATCAAAAAGGTATGTTAAAAAAAATTGCCTCCCCCTTTGAAAAATATTTTAATATATTATGCATGTATATGAAATTTTCTCCCCTTATGAAAAGACAATTTTTGCTCCTCCTGTTTTTTTAAAGATTATGATACCAATTGTTGATAGAAATCTCAATTGATACCAATTGAAAGAAAACTATAAATACTCCCTCTCACAATAACACATGTTTTCAATCAAGGAGCATTCAAGTTTTTATTTCTCCCCCTTTTTGAAACAAAATATATGCATTAAATTCATCATTTCCATCTAAAGAGTTTGATCATTAAAGCATATAGGGAAAATACTTGTAGAAAATTGAAAAAATGTGAAACTGAAGCATTTTCTGCAATTTGTGTCATGTACGGTCGTGTTGATGCTTGACACGTGCATGACACGGGCGTGTACGTCTGATTTCGTGACATGCACGGTCGTGTATCATTTATGCATGGGACCGTGACTGGGCAAATGTATCATGCACGATCGTGCAACTCACATGCACAGTCGTGTATGACCTATAAAACCTAGAACATCTGCAGAAAACTGCAGTTAGACACAGGGGTTTTTCAAAACATTTTTCAATTCTTTCAAAAATGATTTTTGTTCAATTTAAAGCATTGAAAGTAAACTAAAAACATATTTCAAACATGTTTAAACATAATTTAACCATAATTCACATATTTGAAACATTTTTGCAAATTTTTGGGGAATAATGGGGAATGCAAAACATTCAATGCAAACTTTGATCAAAACACATCAAACATATCATTTTTGCATGTTTTGACCATGGGGGACTTTTACTATACGAATTCATGTCATTTGCACACAATACAAACAAGTTTGATCCAATTTTGACATGAATTCTATCATTGCACATGTTATCTCCTAAGCATTTATACATATCATTCTTGCATCAATTCAGCTCAACCAATCATACAAAGCAAGTGAAAATATGCATATCAATTCAACATAGTTATAACATGGCAAAGATCATCATCATCAATCAAGTAAAACATGTAAATAAGAATTTAAACCCTTACTTGGTATGATGATTTTTCTACACCACTTCTTTATTCATTTTCGGTGTAGAAGCACAAGGAGACTCGTTCTTCTTCATCTTCATCGTTCGAATCTTCCTTGCTTAATACGGCAAGCATCTTCTTTTTCGATTTCTTCTTTTTCATCCGAGGACATTCTTGCCGGTAATGTCTTTCTCTTCCGCACTCATAACAAGTCACCACTTTTTCTTTCTTTTTCTTCTTTCATTTTGAAAAGAACTTGCTAAACTTTTTGGAGAGCATCTTCAAATCTTCCTCATCCATCGAGCTCTCTTCTTCGGTTGAGGAGATTGTATCCTCCTCAACCTTGAGTGTGATATTCTTCTTTTTCTCCTCCTTCTTGGGCATCCACTTCATTTCGTGAGTTAGGAGACTCCCGATCAATTCGTCCATGCCCATGTTGGTCAAGTTCTTCGATTCTTCTATTACCGTTACCTTCATACTCCAAGCTTCTGGTAATGATCTTAGCACCTTCTTGACGAACTCCACATTCTCAAACTTTTTTCCTAATCCTTTTAATTCTTTCACTAGGTTTGAGAAGCGTTTATACATTTCCGTGATGTTCTTATCTTTCTTCATCTCGAACAACTCATACTCACAGAAAAGTATTTCCACCTTGGATTCCTTCACTTGGCTTGTACTTTCATGAGTCATTTGGAGGACCATCCAAGCTTCATGTGCTGTTTCACAAGAAGAGACACGGTTAAATTCCGTGGTATCTAAAGCACAAAACAACATATTTAACACCCTTGAATTTAAACTCATCAATTTTTCATCATTTAAATTGAATTCAAATTCATTTTTGGGCAAATTTGTATTTGGATTAATAGGGACAAAATCACCCTTATCAATAATTTTCCAAAGTTTATAGTCAATGGATTGAATAAAAAATTTCATACGAATTTTCCATTGACCATAATTTATACCACAAAATAAGGGTGGCCTATTTGAACTACCCCCTTCTTTGAAAATCGATTTTTGAAAAATATTTACCATTAAAGTTTCGAAAACGGATATTAAGCTCAAAAAATCGTTAGATTTTCGAAAACAAGAGCCCAAGCTCTGATACCAATTGTTAAACCCCGAAAGCTAAATGGCAAATAACCTAGAAGGGGGGTGAATAGGTTATTTAAAAAATTTTGTAATTTCAATTCTTTTTCCTATTCTACCAACTCAAACAAACAAATATATAAATTCGATTAAGCACAAATAATTAAACGACTAAGCAAGTATAAATAAAAGAGTAAAGGGAAAGAAATTGCTCAGCCGATTTTAGAGTGGTTCGGAGCTTTTCCACGCCTCCTACGTCTACTACTCCAAGCAACCCCGCTTGAAGACTTTCCTTCCACTAACTTTAACCCCGAAGTTACAATAGTTTTGATACAAGGGATTTCGCCCTTAACACTAGTTTTGATACAAGAGATTGCGCCCTTAACTTAGTTTTAACAGGGATTACTCCCCACACAGTTTCACTGGATTACGCCCAAGGGTTTGTGGAATTTTTATAATAATTTGCCTCATAAGGCTGATTTACAATTTGCTCACAAGGTTTCTCTCTAAGGGTATACAAGTATGTTTGTGAGAGAAGTTTGGAGAAGAATTAGAGAATAAAGAGTAGAAGTTTTTTTAGGCCTGATTCTCTAACCCTTGCACTTTCAAATCATCTCCAATTTATAAGGATTGAGAAGAACTAGTCGTTGGGGTGATATGAAAGCTGTTGGAAGCTTTTCTGGAAAGTTGCACAGGCGTGCTTCCTTTGTTCTGCACTTTCCAACAGTCATAATTCTCCTATCGCGCGCATACACACGGTCGTGTTTCCATACACACACGGTCGTGCGTCTTTGAAGTTTCAGCTCTTCAGAATTTCAGAAGACTGCACGGTTGCACGCACGATACCCGCACAATCGACACACGATCAACATTTTTCAGGTAGCACGGGTGTGTGTTGTAACTGCACGGGCGTGTATCCAACAATTCTTTTCTTACACAGGCACGACTGGATATGCACGGGAGTGTGCATCCTTCACTTAATCGACACACGGTCGTGTGCTTGAAAAACACACGGTCGTGCGTCCTTCTTTCTCTGCACACGGACGCTCTGCACGACTCAACCAAGGCGTGTGTTACTTACACACGGTCGTGCTTCATTGACACACGGTCGTGTGTCATGCAAAATCTGCAAAAATAAAAACCTTTGGTCCTCTTTGTCATGTTCAATACATGCATGAACCAGTTAGATATTTTAACATACATTTTACATCAATTCAAAATCCACAGGGGTCCAACAAATATAATGAATGTAAATTAGACACGAATAATTCACGATTTTGTTTACTAGGAATCCGCAGATTGTTGTAAGAAAGAACAATTAAATACCCATGTAGAAGCACTTCATAAAAGATCTTTGAGAGTGTGCCGACTCTGCTTTAGAAAATTTTCATAACAAACTGAAAAATAGTTTGATAAAATATCAAATCAAATTTATCTAATTTGAAAATTTGCAATTTATTTCGATTTAAACTTATAAAAATAATACATAGTATTATCAATTAACTATGTATTCCTAATAATATTTTTAGTATTTTATTCATTCCATTTATCTATAAAATTTCTTTAGTTTTAATTATCTTTAATGTTGAAACTATCTCAAATTTAATGCATCCAAATTAGGAATATGTATTATTGTGCAATTTTCATGCTATTTTGTCATTAATTTTCATTAATATATTGTTACTTTAACCGTCAAAGCAGCAAGTATATCTCAAATAAGGCTAAATTCAAATCAAATTAGTTTAAGATTGAGATTAAATTTAATTTAAACAAATTCAAAACAATTTCTTGTCTGAAAATTAAATTTAAGTTTGAAATAAATTCAAACTCAAGTTTTTCATAAATTTAATTCATGAAACTCGTGTACAGATAAATAATATTTAAATTGATTAAAACGATATCGTTTTTATTAATATGTATAAAAAAAATATTGTTTTAAATATTTTAGACACTTAACGAATTAAATTAAATCAAATTATAATTTAACTTATCTCGAGTGAGTTGAACTTGAATTTAGAGTAATTGAATTAAAACTTAAATTAAACTTCTATAAAACCCAATAAATATTAATTGAAGATAGCTTAAAGTCTATTTAATTTAAATCCAAACTTAGTTCCAACAAATTGCTTCAACTATGTTATACGACTATTCTTTCATTACCATATTTGTTATTAATTACGAAGCTTTATTTTATTATATTAAAAAACTTTATATTAATTACAAATATTATATATATGTTTATTCTTCATAACTAATGATTACAATCTATTTCGATCTTTGAACTAAAATTAAAAGATTGAGATATAATAACAATCACAAATTATGATAATAGGGAAACTAACTTGAATCAACAAATGATGTATATTTATGATTAAACTTTCTTCAAATATTTCAGTACTTTCTACATATGTAGGGTTCAATTTTGACACTAAAAACAAGCAAAGTAAAATTATAATTATCAATCATTCTAATATAACATATAAATAGACATCAATTTTAAAAAAAGATTAGGCATATACATATATCAAAAAAAAAAACAGGTTTACAATTTATGAAGCTCAAAAATTGTCCAAACTATAATTCAAACTATTTAAATGTTTATAACCCTAACTGAACTAAAGTTTAAACTTAGAACGATTTTATTTTATTTTAAGGTTTGAATTGTTTGGTACACATCACTACAAATCTCAACTTCAAGAAAATACATGTTTGTCACTCATAGTTAATAAAATTGGTAACCAAATTATAATAATTGTTTTTAGATCTAGATTAAATATTGACCCGATTAAAAAAATAAAAACTTATCCATGTATTAATGCAATCAGTCAAATGAACTAACGAGATTTGTATAACATAATTAAAATTTTAAAATATATTTATTGTATAATATCGAATGATGAAATATTTTGATCAAACACTCAGATTAAACCCTGTTCCCGAAATCAAATTGGTCAATCTAGCCCAGGTTTTAGAACATTTATCACAACCACATATACTCATTGATATACATTTTATAAAGATATGTGATAACTTAAAAAATTTGAGATAAAGTGATAATCATCAGGTTTGAATCAAGTATACACCAAGAAATTTAGTGGAGAAGATCTCAGTAGAGTGCAATCTCAACGTTTCAATACGGAAACTATTATGTCAGATCTGTCTGACTTTCAATTAGCGGCCTCGAGCAGAAACTATTTTGAACAATAATGGACTTATTATTTTCAGCTGTATTTTTAACAGGAGCAAAATTCGGTCAGTAAAATGAGTACTCAATGTCAATGCCACTACGGCATCAATAAACATTCACAAGAAGGCCTCATTGGGCATTTAAATAACATGTGGGACTGTACGGAAACGTACCAAGATCACCCAAAGATGCAAGATTAAGAAAATCCCCTCTGAAGTGACGCCTTAAAAGTAACCTCTGAAGTGATCTTAGCACGGAAACGTACCAAGATCACATATGTAGGGCCAGTGCCATCTCAAATTATGCAGCCTGAGCCACAGGTTCATCTGAACTGGCAACTTCTGGCCTACAAAATTACAAGTGGTCAATAACATTGGACAGCTCCTGTAATTGGAAAAACACACTAAACATTTTCCCAGGCTTCAAAATCATAAGCTCAGCTATAAAAAGCCCACCTCGGGCACCGAAGGGAATAGTACGTGGGAAATTTTGAATTAAAAATTAAAAACTATGAGCTTTTACATTTATTTATATGCCAACAACAACATGTCTTCGTGTATTTAAATATCATTTTATTTTTAATTTAAAATTATTTAATTATAAAATAAAATATTATAATTAGTATATAAATTAATATTTATTGTTAATATATATAGTATTAATATAAATAAAATATTATGTATAGCTAGAATGCATGTACTCTTTATGTAAAATTTTTTATATATTTATGTAATCCCTGATTAGGGTTATTGTATCATTATTAATTAATGAATAAACGTAGCTATACAATTCTACATCATATCATAGCAACAAATTTCCTTATATCCCTCAACTATAAAAAATTATTTACACCTTGTAATTAGATTTTCACACTAATTTATATGTCAACGATAACATATCATTATGTATTTATGTGTTATTTTATTTCTGATTCATAATCATTTAATTATATAGTAATATATTATAGTTAGTATATAAATTAATATTTATTATTAATGTATATAATATTATTATAAATAATAATGTATATAGCTAAAATCTATGTATTTTTTATTTGTATAAAATTATTTATTTATTTATGTAAACCTTGATCAGGGTTATTGTATCATTATTAATTAATGAACAGACGTAACTTTAAAGTTCTACATGGTAACATAGTATTTTAACAACAAATTTTCCCTATGTCCCTCAACTATAAAAACTGATTTACACCCTGTAATTAGGGTTTCATCATTTTCTTCACATAGTTGCAACCTGACAGCTTCACAATTTGACAGCTCACCGCTATCTCTGGCTACGACACAATCCGAGCTTACTTTACCTTAGACAGTGCCAGTATCCCTCCTGTCTCTAGCCGTGACCTTGACTTCCATTGTTTGATTCACTTCATCACACTCCTCCATGGTTGATTTGACAACAACCAGAGCTCAAGAATTAGATGGCAAAGGCTGAGCTCACGGTCAGAACAAGGCGGAACAGTAGCAAAGGCTAAGGCAAAGTGGGCTTGAACAGGGTTGCGGTCAGAAATGGGTGAAAATTTCAGTTTCAAAGGTGCAGGGTGGCGACCGAGCAAAGAAGAACATGAAACCCAAATTGTAGAATTGAAACTTTCAGTTCTTAAAGTTGAGAGATACATGGTATTATTATGTGTATTCATTAATCAATAATGAAAAAATATTATACAATAACGCTAATTAGAGTTTACACAAATAAATAAGGAATCCTACACAAATAAGGAATACATGGATTCTAGATTTTATTATTTTAATTATTCTACATGAAAGAGAAAAAATCATAGTAATCACACAATAAACTAGATAAACATATTTGTCCCCAAATGTTTTAAAGTCAAAATGAAGATTAATCTAATTTTGTGACAACAATATCCATATATCGAAGCAACTTCAGAGACGCAAGAGAACATAAATCTGCTTCATGCATAAGCATAGCAGTGATATAATCTGTTGAACTTGAATGTCCAATGCTTAAGTTGAATGAATAAAATCAGGGGAAGAACAAGGACAAGAAAAGGAAGAGACTTTTGAAATTCTTTCTGCTTAAATAATAGTACTAACCAAATCAAACTATTATTTAAAAAAAAAAAGGAAAAAAAAAAAAAACTCTCCTAGAACTTAATGATTTTCAGGTTCCTTGAAACAATTGTGCCAAGCAAAACGGGAGAAAAAAAAAATAATGGATGGAGAGAGCGAGAGAATATCAGTTTGCAAACTTTGTGAAGCAAGAAGTTGTTTCATCACAAGCAATGAAATGTAACAGTGTTGATAAAAGGTAAAAAGCCTAAAAACCTATAAACTGCAAAAATGTTCAAACTTTGAGCGGACTTAACTGAACAACTGAAGGATTGGAAGTACAAATTTAAAAGCTGCATAAAAATAAAAAGATTAATTAAGTATTGCTACTGTTTCATAGGAAACAACCTTGGTCCCCAATAATGTTATAGTGATACAAATGACAATTTTGATTTAAAGTTACATATAGTCTATGAATAAGATGCATGTACATCATATCATGGCATAATAAAAAATACAGTAACAAGAAGAATTTACGTTGGCTTGCTGAAAAACTTTATGAGGATTGTACTAAAGTCCGGGAAAAGATGACCACCCTGACCAATTAAGTTTAAGAATGGAGAGGAGAAGCTTATACTGAAGCCCTTTATTCGAAAAAATTAGATGCCAGAAAACACGTGTCTAAGAAAAAAAAGAAAAACAAAAAATATGCAGAATCGGTTGACTCTACCTCTGAATTCCTTCTACTTCCATTCTTTAAAAATCCCCAATCTGCACAGGTGAGCCCACTTCCTTAGATAGTTATCCAAAAGTGTCTGCACGACATAGGATGGAATAAATATCAACAACCACATTTCATTAATCACACACAAAAAAGAAGACAAATAAAAAAAATTCAAAAAACGTGTGCAACCAACCACCGTGTGCGCACTTATGAGGACAGATATATCCACCCACATGCCGCTAGCATATTTGCAATCATACTGGCACCATATAAATATACACTACAGTACCAGATGTCATCCTAATCGAAGACCACTAGGCAGAAAAGAAATTAATCCATAGGATCTTCCAAATGTCATGCTAATTGAAGGATTCAACTATCTAAATATTTACTTGAATTTGAAATCCAAAAACAGAAAGACAACTAAAGTTGGCCAACGACTTTGACTGACACTGAAGTCTAAAACACAAGGTAAGCTTATCTACCTTCACATTTAAAGTGTCATTCATGATAAACTTTTTGATGTGGAACAAATAGAAAAATAGGTTTTGATCACTATACGATCAGAATCGATACATAATCCAAAGAAGTAATTGACGAACGATTAAAGATCGATGAACGATTAAGATCGACACACAATCCAAAAGATAATCGACTAATGATTGAAAAGAGAGTCTCAATTTTTGTATTTGAAATAATATTTAAAAATTGAATTACAATGATTGTTTGAGCCAATTATATAGACTCTTAATACTTATCAAAATAGGAATTAAAATCTAAATAAATATCTAATTCTTATCAAAAAAGGAATCAAAAGCAAATAAAATTTAAATTTCCTAAATAAGATAGACTAAATATTAATTGAAATTTAATTTTCCCTCTAACATGAGATCTTAGAATACTTAATGGATCCCATATCATTCTCCCCTCATTGAAAAAACTCGACTCCGGAGAGTTGATTTGTAAGTAATCATCTTTGAACTAAAATAGTAAACTCGTCTTTCGATGGCGCTTTAGTCATAAGTTGACCTGTTGAAACACTAGAAGACAAAGTAGAAGACTCAAAAGTACCTTGATAAGACATTAGATCTTTCACATTCAAAACAGAACTAATATTCATATAATTAGGCAAATCAAGTAGATATGCATTAGACTCAAGTTTTTGAATGATAGAAAAATGACCAATAGCTCGAGCACTCAACTTTTTAAAAGAATGCATAGGTAATATTTTAGAACGTCTACGAATCATGATATAATCACCTATATTAAATTCTTTACTCCTACAATGCACATCATTAGTAAGCTTATAATTTCCATGATTATCTATCCCCCTTTTCCCCAAAAGTATTTTCCCTTAACATGTGGATGTATTCCTTGTAAGGTTTGGAAACAGATTTTCCTTTAAGCTTAGGGCTACTTTCAATGATTTGGACTGGTTTTAGAATAATTTTCTTCCTATTATGCTTAAACTCATAAGTATTGTCCCTACCATGATTAGTTACATAAAAGTCATATAACCAAGAACGACTTAAAAAGATATGGGCAACATCTATAGGAAGCATATTACAATAAATCTCATCGTGATAATTACCCATTCGAATTGGGACTCGACATCTCTCAATAATAGTCAAAGTTGTTTTATTAACCCATGCAACTTTAAAAGGCTTGGAATGTGGTTCTACTTGAAGACTCAATCTACCTATAGCAAACTCAGAAACCACATTCATAGCACTACTCTCATCAATTACTAGCTTACAAGATCTATCCTCACTTTTTATGAAGGTATGGAAAATAGTGGTTCTTCTCCAGTCATATTTTACAACAGCGGACAAAATATGTCTAACAATATTGACATGATTACCCTCAACTACTAACTCATCTTCATCCCTAGAATACTTTACATGTTCCACAATCTCTTCTTCATAATCAGAGGAAACTGCTACATGACCCTATCATGACAATGATAACATTTAAGAGATGATACATTAGCACAAAACCCATTAGAAGAGACATTCAACGTGGATTGCGGGGGAATAAAATTCTTATTTTGAACAGTGATGATTTTACCTCTAATGGTGCTATTTCCAAGGGGTGGGCTAGAAAGAGATTGTGACTAGGGTGCCATGGTGTAGAAATTTGATACCCTTTTCTTAGAAAACTATTCTATTTCAATTGCTTTATTAAAGACATCATCTATATTTTCTAGGTTATGAATTCGAAGCATCATTTTAATTTCATCTCTTAACCCATTAACAAATCGACTAAGTGTGAATATAGGTTCTTCCTCTAAATTGCATTTTAATCTTAACCCCTCAAACCTATTCATATACTTCTCTATGTTAGCAGTCGATTGTCTTAGATTCATAAATTGGTCATGCAAATGATTTATATAATATGAAGGCCAACATTTTTCTCTAAATTTTCCTTTCATTACTTCCCAATTATTAATAGGTTGTTCACCCTTAAATTCTATATTACGCAACACAGTTTGTCAATACTTTTTTGCATTACTAATCAATTTCATTTTAGTAAAACGAACTTTATCCATATCATTCATATCATGCTAATTAAAGAATTCATTCATGTCATTCACTCATTCATCAAAAGTACTAAAGTCTAGTCTACCATCAAATTTAGGTGCATTTATCTTAATTTTTCTAGTGACATCTTTTCTCTTCGTATATTCTTGTCGAGGTACCCTCCCCAAATTATTATTTTGTCGATTGAGATTCTTATTGGCAGGTATAGGTCTATTTCTCCAAAATCAAACCTACTCTCGCCCTTTAAATTTATCAGGAGGTTATTATCATAAGCAAATCTCCTAGAGGGGGTAACCCTATTCGATGCATGTACCTTAAAAGCATGTCCTAAGACTAATGCATATGACATGGATGCAAGTGTACCATGACATTGCCTAACAGAATCATCTGGGTCTATGGGTTGTTTACCTAAGACTCTATCCAATTGACTCATTATCCTGACAGTGAATTCATTCATTTTGTTAATTTTTCTTCCATGGCAAAAAATTTTTCCTCAATAGAAAATGATTCAGGGGTGGTTTTATCTTTAGACATAGTGTAATGGGAATGTTTGTGAGACTTAAATTAACCACAATATAAACAATAAACTCATTTTAATACACACCAAATAGGAATACATAATACAATATAAATGCTTATGTCAATGATGTATAGTCTTTTAGAAAAATCAAATGCTCAAAAAATTAAAATTTTAATTTGAATCTAACACAATTCACAGTTCACCCAATTAATAAAAATATTAATCAAATTTTTAAGGTGAAAAAAATCATACTGTATCAAAATACTTTGAGTGTTGCTACTGTGCCTCTTTCCAATTTGAATTGATTCAACTCAAATGCAACAGGTTTCTCCAACTACTCTGAATTTTTTTTTTCCACTGTGTTGTCGAAAACCTTCTCTAGTGAGGCGAATGACGACAGCTGATTGTGCTTGTAGGACCTTCTCCAGCTAGACGAGTGATTGGCGATGATGACTGAACGAACCAAACAAGACGCGATTGGAACCGATGTTCAGCTGTCTAGAGGCATGTTGGAACAAAGATCTAAAGCAACTGGAGTGCAATGACGGTGGATGGAGGCAGATCTCGAGTGATCGGCGTGCGCTGATGGCGTGCGAAAGTTGATCTGGAGTAATCAGCGTGCAACGACGTCGACTGAGCTGGCACCGGCGTGCGATGCGAACTGGACGAACAGAGGCGCGACTTTGCTGAAAAGAATTGGCGATGACTAGTACGAGCGTGCGGTGAGGTTGGTGCAAACTGATGGAGAGGTGACAAACAGACGACGACGACGACAACGTTGAAGCTGCAACAACGGCGACGGAGGCTGATCTGGTGCAATGGAAGTGTGACGTGAGCTGGCCGAATAGGGAGCAGATGTGCTTAAGACGACTGACGGCGATTGGGGACAGGTGTGGTGAGGCAGATCGACAATGGTGACTGACGGTGGTAGAACGGCAGCGTGAATGTTGATTTGGAGTAGGCAGCGACTGAGCTGGAGGCGATTCGTGACAGATCTGAGATTTGGTTCTTCTGCTTTTTTGTTTTTTTTTTTCGGTTGGCTCTTTTTTTTTTCACAGAATTTTTTTATTCAATTTTTTTATTAACCTTTTTTTTGTTTTTGTTTTTTTCACTAACTCTTTTTTTTTATTTTTGAATAAAACTAAAATAAAGAATGCAAAGATCGAACGTAAAGTCTAAAATCAATCAAAGAAGTAGAGGTCGAATTTAGACTCTGATACCAAACTGATGTAGAACAAATAGAAAAATAGATTTTGATTGACACACGATCAAGAATGACACACGACTCAAATGAGTAATCAACGAACGATCAGGATCGATACACGATCCAAAGGACAATCGATTAACGATTGAAAAAAGAACTAATCTCAATTTTTATATTTGAAAAAACTGAATTACAATAAATGTTTGAACCAATTATATAGTCTCTTAATACTTATTAAAATAGAAATTAAAATATAAATAAATATCCAATTCTTAGCAAAAGAGGAATAAAAAACAAATAAAATTTAAAATTTCATAAATAAGATAGATTATATATTAATTAAAATTTGAAGTTTCCCTCTAACGTGAAATCCTTGAATCCTTGGGGTCCCACATCACTTTTGCTCCGTAAGAATAACTTCTTCATAGTATTTACACAAATGACCTTCTACCATTTTTTCTGCAGCCATCTGGAGACTTCCCTGTACTTTCTGCCCGACCAACAACGCCAAGTCAATAACTTAAAATTTTGAAACACACAAAATCAATTTGCTTAAGTAGTTAGATTGTATATGAAGGCAGAAGAATATGCATTCCTTGGAAGAAGTTTCAGATTGCATCACAATACAAACTGAAATAAGATGTAACCACTTTTCAAACAAATTAACCCTTTCAGGTGAACATCTGTCAAATGGACATTTTTATCATTATACCCAACCCATATTCATTTAGGAATTTGGATTGGAATCTTTGATTTTTGCTGAACAAGACAACACCATAAGTATATCCCCTCTGCAATTCTTTTTCTTCGGGTGTTATATAAATTTCATTGTTGCTTTCTAAAGAATGTTATTCATATCAATATCCCATTTAGTATCAATTTGCCATCACCTGTATCAATATCCCCTTCAGCTAGGCTCAAATAATGTATCCACTTATATAATTTAAAAAGAAAAAGGGAGCAGAAAAAAAAAATAGAACGATCAATCTATGTAGAATATCACTCATCCATTTATACCTCAATAAATTGAACTGATGTTATGATGGCTCAAAAGTTTCATATAACTGAAAAGAATAGAGATCTACCAACAATAGAATGGGAAACACTATCAAGCCAATCTCTAATTACCTGAGATTTGGGAATCTCCCGTTCATTCTTTAATGCATCAAAAGACACTAACTGCTTTGTCAAGAGTAATGGCTTTGCAGCAACTACATGCATAGCTAATTCTGATCCAACACGCCAAAAGGATCCAGCTGACACTTTTCATCCTCTACTTCAAGAGATAGAAGTCCACCTATATGACCAAAATCTATGTGCAGATCAAACAGTTAACAGTTGAGGCCAAAGCAAATTCTTCATTGGCTAAAATCCTGTTTTCTTGCAAAATTTTGGTAATTTTCATAAAGATAGTATCCTGAAATATGGGGCAATTTACATTTTAAGGCCCATTCTTTGTGTCAGTGCATGCAAGTAAACAGTTTCTCAAGAAAGGAGTCGAAAAAAATTTATTTTCCTTTATACTTTTTGAATGCACCTGGTTAAGGGTTTGTGTGGAGGTAGGTTGAAATAACCCCTGGTAAAGATGCACACATCACAAAACCCCTTCTCAGTTTTTATTTTCTCCCCTATCATTGCAGCTACTTCCAAAAAGGGAATTCTGAACAGTTGTTTCTCCACTTATTTTTGCATTTTCAAGATTCAATTGTAAACCCTGGTAGTAAAGTAACAAAATCCTTGCTTACAGTAGATTTGGAAAAATTTTAGAAAAATATTAGTTTTGTTCTGACTAATAATAATTTGCAAAAGAAATATGATTGATAGAAAATGTTATCATACATAGGAAAATGGCCGAGCCACAAGTTCATGAACATTGAGGCAACTTTAACAACCCTGGAGCATTTAGTCAGTTTTTTAAATTCCAACAGAATCATAACTACTGTCTACAGCCTGTTCTCCTAAATTTTATGCAGGGATGAATCCTTCGAAGGCAAGGAATATGCAAATCAACTAAGGTCCTCATACCAAGAGGTCTACTGCTATGAGATCTGTGGATGATGTACAACTGTAAATGAGGTCCTTCAAATGTGTTTTACCATGTTAAAGAAGAAATACAGCACTTTATAAAAGACTAAATAACATATTCAGAATCAGTCATAAAAACAAGAATAATTATCAATATGCAAAGAATCAGATTCGGTATTCAAACTTATTACCTCCAAGTACTCAGCTCCAAGAGTATAGACTCCAGAAGCCTGGTGCGGAACATTGTCAGCTTGTAAAACTTGTTTTGCAAGAGATAGGCCTACAAAAAACTCAACATAGAAAGCATGAGCATAAATTTTTAAGAAATGAAATTCAAAAACAAAAATTAAAAACTGTTTGAGTCCATTAGTCCAAGCAAGTGAACTCAAAAAGTAATTGGCAAATGACAAGAAGAAGGTCACCACAAAGTAACCAAGTATTGAAATGTCTCATTCCTGGCAACAAAATCAGTTTCACAGTTAAGTTCAATAACAGCAGCTTTGCCCTCACTCTGTGCAAAAGCAAGCAAACCCTCTGGAGCAGTTCGGGATGACTTTTTTGATGCTAGAACCTTCCCTCTTTTCCCCAACTTTTTCTGTGCTTCCTCTAAAAAAATCATTCGGTCAACAATATTATAACTTCAAACATAAAAAACCCATAAAAACTCAAAACCGAACAAGGAGAGAGGGAGAGAACTGTGTTATCTGTGAAGAGTTAATTTACTGTTATACAACTTATTACCAATGTTCCAATTGCAATCAACAAGGGCAGACTTGACATCCTTTATAGGAGCACTTGTCTGTTCTCTTAATTGCTTAATGAGATTCATTTGCTCTGTCGCTGCAGGAGCTTCATCATTGAACTGTCTTGAAGTTGATGAATACGCAGATTTTGGTTACCATTTCTGATTGAAATAAGTCCTTGATTTGTGTGGACTTTGAAACAACAGTTCCATGGTTTGCACAAGTAGAGTTTCCATGTGTATGATAACTGGCAACGCTAAGTTTGCCGTACAGAAAGATCTTAAGTGGTTGTTTTGCATTTCCAAAAAGAGACATCTTCTTGCCTTACAGTCTACTGATAACCTATATTATAAAGTGAATCAGAACTCACAAAAAAAAACCTGGGGTTTAATAGTTTTAGAGAAACATAAAGACAGAAAATTACAAAGTAGTAAATAAACCACTTTCCTATTCTGTATAAAGAAACAATAAAAAGCATTCTAAAGCAGATAAGCAACGATATCAAGGCTAAGCAGAAGCTATTCTTTAAAGCAAAAAATTCTTTCAACCGAATCTTGATCATGCAAGCAAATGTTAGTAACAAAAATTTTTATTTAACAAGAATGAACAAATGCAAAAATTTTCCCCTCAAAAGAGGTAAAAACAACAACAAAAGAGTGCGAAACAAGCATGAAATGCAAATGCAATTAATTGATCTTGTATTCAATCGCTTGAAAGTTATTGCCAATAAATTCAGAAGCTATATACACAACCTCAAACACAACATCACCAAATTAACAGCACGAAAATAAATAAATTAATTAAAAAGGCTGACTCCCCCAGAAAATAAATCCAAAATAAACAAATAAACGAACAAAAATTCCATTATTTATCAATACGCAGATTATAGCTCCAAACAAAAGAGCAAAACTCTTCATCAAGGATATTGGATTCTCGTATCAATTTACCTAAATCCTTCTCACAAATTAAAAAAAAAAAAATTATAACATTTTAAAATCGAGCTCACATTTTGAGCTAAGTGCTGCATTCAATACATCAGTTGGAAAAATTTCGACAACAACAAAGACAACCCGAAGCTTGCAGCTGAAATGCATACGAATCGCCGGCGTTGATCACGGCAAACAACAACAAAAAAAAAATCTAAAAAGCAAATTTGAGAATTTAGAGTAAAGTGTAGTTTCTGCAAATTCTTAAAGAATTAGGGTTTAACCGTTTTGTATGAATTAGAAACAGCAGGACAACAAGAGAAAATTTGATTTTCACATGGTTAGGGCCTCGTAAGAGTTGGACCAAGCAAAACGGGCAGGGCAAGTGGGTATGGATTTTGTCGTTACGGTTACGGATTTTGATAAAATGGCTTATATATGCAAATATATATATATATATCTTAGTTTTATACAAGTGATGAAATATGATGTGGAACCTATACTGTTTTTAAGTGAACCCGCAATTAACACGTTTTTTAAAGTTAATTTTAGTTTTTAATGTTTCCTAATTAATAAAATATTAAATTATCCAAAAAATAAAACATCAGATTTCATTAGAATTAAATCGAATTGAATTAATTTTGGATTAAATTCAAATTCAATTTGAACAAATCTAAAATGAATTTGTTTTTTATGAGTTTGAATTTGGAATTCGTAAGCTTCTGATATCGAGTTTGAGCTTGCAATGAACTCAGTTTGGAAAGTTTGTGAACTAATAAAATCGTTTAAATTGATTAAAACAATGTTGTCTTAATTAATATATATCATAACGATATCATTTTTTGGGCGTTTAAGATGTTTGATGATTAAACCAAATTGAGTTCAAACTCAAACTTGACTCGCTTTAAGTGAAACAAATCAAATTTGGAAAGTTCAAATTAAATTCCAGTTATATCAAATTTGGATTGATTCAAATCCAACCCTATATTTAATGATAGATTTGGATCAACAATTTAATCATCATCGATCAATAATTAAATGATCAAAAAGTAAAACTTCTACAAGAGGTTAGAGACAGAATTGCATTACCAAACAACACAAGAATAGCAAGTATTTTATCAAATTACTATGAGCAAAGTTCATCACATGAAGTTAATGTCGGTGAATTCCCTTGATTTCATAATTCCCAGCTCAGTTATTTATGCAAGAAGGTGGTCATCATCCATTTAATCGTCTACAATTAACATCAACTATAAATATTAAATATCTTATGACATTAACTATTTTACCATATTAACGAACAAATATAGTAAATAAAACATTAGAAATATTATGTTAACATGTTACCTTTAATTTCACATTTACATAACCAAGTTCAAGTGCATATTAAAATTTTTTTTATTGTTTGGTTGAAGTGAGATTCAATGTTTATTGACTACTTTATTGTCAATACTAAAAGTGGACTCTTAAGCAAAATTGTTATTGGTATACTCATGATATCACAAGCTATCATGACAAGCATCAAATAATGATCATAATTATTCTTCAATGATTGAGAATATTCATATTGTAATGCTTGATGCAATTAAATTTTAGCTCTTCCAAATAAAGATCCATTTTGGGTTTCTTAATACATTATTACTAAATATACTCTCGTAGTGATCAAATTCCAACACTATTTAAATATTAAAATTTAAAAAGAAAAAATATACAATAAATAATATTTTATTAATCACAAGTATACAAAAATGTGTCATGATTTACTTATGTGTTATCTTTAAGGTTACTAGAACTATTAGTCGCCATTGAAGGGACAACAAAAACTTCTTTAGAACATTAAACCTTATAAACCTCAAAAAGCTTATACAACTTCGACATGTATACAATTTCAATATATTCTATATTTGATCTTTAGCATTTTAATCATAGTTGCACTTATAACTATTATACTTTTCTTCGTTTTAGGTTAGTTGTGTTATTTTCTCTCACGTTTTATCCTTATATGTTTACAAGAATATCGGAGATAATACGTTCATATTAGCTAAATACAGAAAGTTTCAACACAAGAACAATTCTACCTCGATTAGGAAATTTCAAGATGGTAATACAAACATGCAATATGGATGTATTGGCATAACCCAGCCATAACCTATTTCAATCACAACCAAGCTCACTTAAACATTTATATAACATTACCAAGCTATTTTTACACATGTTATTTTCATCAATCACACTAAATCTCATCAATACATGCATTAAACCCATATCAAAGCATACATATATCACACATGCTTTTAAGCAAAAGAGCTTCATCATATCTTCTTTATTTCCTCATCTTGTTACTTGATCAAGTTGTTCAAACATCAAACATAAGCCGAACATCATTATACCACAATCAAATAGAGAACTCATGCTATAAAAAAGGGAAAAGAGGTAAGAGATACCTACCTTAACTGTGGATGCTAGCTCTCTCTATCTAATTTGATCTCAATCTTTGGCTTGGTTTACAGCTTCTAGTTGTTATCTCACACTTGCTAAAGTAGGGTTTGAGAAGAAAGAAGAAATTGGGTAAAACCTTATCTAAAAACAAAGAAAAAATCTTTCTTATATATGGTGGTAAACATAGCTAGGACATATGATCGTGCTTCCATAGAAATTTTAGATTTTTAGCTTTCCACGCTACGTATGAGAAAGTTTCCTAAAGAGACCCATGCATATGCTACATATAGCTTCTAAATAACTATTTTACCCCTAAACCCTCTCAACTCTATTTTCTATCATAAAATCTTACTTTTAATTCTGATTTTCAAGTAAAAAGACTATTTTAACCTCAAGATATTACATGTATTCTTTCTCTTTACTGTATGAGTAATTAATATATGAATTTTGTAAACAATTTCTAATTCGTTTTTACTTGCATATTTTACTAACAAAATTTTTTACTGCTAAATTAGATTCCAATTATATAAATATCTATTTTCTATTAGATTAGTAGGTAGAATTTTCTTTGTCATAGGTTCAAAATTAGTTAAAAGTTTATTGTTAGATTCCATGCATAGGTTGGCGGTTGGGTGCTGATTCTATCCAAGTTTACTATAATAATAATTATTATTATAAATTCATACAAGTGGACAGATGCATATGAGCTAAATTCTTAGCACTCAGATTCACTTTTATTATAGGCTAGAAAGATAAACAGTGACTTTGTCTTTCGCTTGGTATGGACAATAATGGGTCATGTAATATAATTTTTGAAGGAATTTTAATTCTTCAATATCTTATAGGTGAATGCAAGCCAATGTGTTCACAATCAAGATGAATTCTATGAATGTTCTTGATATATTGAGGATTGAGCTTGATTGTGAGAATATTTTTGATGCTACTTAATTCCTATTTTCACATAATTTCTTTTTATTATGACGAGATAGATTAGAAAACCTTCAATTATAAATTTAATATAGACTTATATATTGGATGTAAATTTATTCATAATCAATATACAAAAAAAAAATATTAGTTATTTCTTCAAATTTGAAGATATTAAAGCCTCAGTAATATTTGAGAGCCTTCGAAGAGTACATCCAAATTTGCCATATAAATTTCAAATTCAAAGCAACTCAAATCCAAGTCTAAAGGAGTCACCATTGTCATTGAAAACTTTATACCATTAAACACTACACACGCTGGAAGGATGAGTGAAATTATTGGAACATTTGGCTCAACATGGGTTTTAATTATTATTCAATCCAACAATGTTTGTAATGAATGTATTATTCTTATAGACTAAAATTATGATATATGGTCACAATTGATGTAGATGCATATTGCAAAATAAAAATTTTTTTCCTATATTTGTGGCAAAAAAAAAAAAAAAAACACAGATAAAACATGAAGATGACTATGAAAAATGATATGCAAAAAAACATAAAGTTAAGAGATAGCCATCGACGTTAATGAGTCCAAAAATCATGAAGTGTTACTTGTGATTACCACAACACATGAAATATGAAGTGCTTTGTCAAAAGCCTTTTATAATAAAAGTGATAAGTTATAAGTTTTTGCTTTAAATCAAAAAGCCTTCATCACAAAATGGAATGGTAAATCTCTCTTCGAATACTATAGGGAATTAACTGAAATCTTCAGAGAGTTATATCATCATGATAAAGTGGTTATGAAAGATCCAAATAATGTTGTAGCTTATCAATAATCCATCAAACAACTTAGGGTGCACATATTCCTTGACAGTTTGGATATTGTATTTAAATAGATTCGGAGGGAGATTCTTTGCAAAGAAACAACTCCAAATCTAGAAGAATGTTATGCATTAGTTCACTACAAAGTAGCTTGTGAAACTACTCTAAAAGGGGAAGATGAAAGTTTTGACACATCAACCATGATTGCCCAAAATCAATAAACTCATAATAAATGTGAACCACTAAAGACCAACGGTTCGAAGAGCACTGGGGACAACTCCAACTATAAATGTATACATTACAATAAGACTGGTCATACTAATAGTCAATGCTATAAACTTATGGGATATCCAAAATTATAGGATCACAATCGTGATCAAAAGAAGAGGAATTCAAAAAGATCATCTACTGCCAAAAGTACTGAGACAAAGATTGATGATGATGTTGTAGAAATAGCATCTATATTAGTCACAACTATAAATAATGGTGGTATGTTTTTAAATATGTTTGTGTATATTTCTAATAGTACATGACTAATTGATTTTGAAGTTACAAATGATAGAACATTTGATTCTAAACATATCTCACATCTTAAACTATCTTTTCAAAAAATTATTTCCACTACCAATGGTATCCTTAACCCTCATCGATACCCTAAATTTAGAATTTATTTTAATTATGTCATCTTTAGATTTTAATCTTGTGTCAGGTGTTAAGTAAGGGAAACTGTACTACTTGGATTTAAAGTCAAAAGATTCAAGCAAACTTGGACAACCTTCAGCGATAACCCATGCTGAAGGGGAGAAAACAAAGGTAGAAATATATTTGTGGAATCACCATCTAGGGTATGTTTCATTCGGTTATTTAAAGAAGCTATTTCCCAATATGTTTTCCAAATATGATCTTTTAGTTTTTCGTTGTGATATATTTGAACTTACAAAAGTCATTATGCTTATTTTCTTTTAAGTTTGAATAAAAGTCTATCTCTATTTATGGCTATTCATTTTGATGTTTAAGGTCCTTCAAAAGTTTCAACCATAAGAGGATCTAGATGGTTTGTTACTTTTATTGATGATTGTGTTAGGATGACATGGTTGTGTTTAATGAAGACAAAAGGAAAAACAAATTTGTTACTTCAAAAGTTTCATAAAATGGTTAAGAACTAGTACAATGAAAAGATAAAGGTCATTTACAGGGATAATGGCAGATAAAATCAGAATTTGGATTTTCAAAAATACCTTGAAACTCATGAGATAATTAATCAAATGACTTATTCTCATGCAACCTAACAAAATAGAGTGGTTGAGTGAAAAAATTGATATTTGAACTCATAGCCAAGATCAACTCATTTCAAGTATAGGATCATTAGCTACAAACTTGGATTGGTCGTTACAACAATTTGATGTGAATAATTTTTTTTACATGGAGAATTATCTAAGGAAGTCTATATAGATCTCCTGCCAAGATGTATAGTACTTGAAAAACATAATAAAAAAGTTTACAGATTAAAGAAATCATTGTATAGGTTGTAACAGTCTCTTAAAGCTTGGTTTGAAATGTTCACGAGGTCAATGATAGACTTTGGTTATAACCAAAATAACTCGAATCATACTCTATTCCTAAAGAAATGAAATGGTAAAATCACTGCACTATTTGTATATATGGACAACATGGTGGCCATGGGAGATGATCCAAAAGAAAGAGAGAATTTGAAAGAACACTTATCAAGAGAATTCAAAGTGAAGGATCTAGGCATTCTGAGATGCTTTCTTGGCATTGAAGTTTCTCAATCAAATAAAAAAATTCATGTCTCAAAGAAAGTGTACCTTATATCTATTGAAAAAAATAGGGATGTAATGATGTCAACTGGCTGATATGCTAAAATAAAAAGGTTTAAAGTTAAGCATTGAACCTACTCAAGTTCCTACCAAAAAAGGGAGATACCAAAGACATGTGGAGAAATTGATGTACTTATCACACATAAGACCAAATCCAGCTTATTCACTGAATGTTGTTAGTCATTATATGCATAACCTCGGGGACCAAATCATGTGGAATTTTGTTCACTAAAAATACATATTTTCGAAGCATTAAGCCATATATAGATGTTGATTGGTTGGATCAGTTAATGATATATGATCCACTTCAGGTTACTTTACTTTTATGGGTGGTAATTTGGTTACATGGAGAAGTAAGAAACAACTTGTTTTGCTCAATTTTTGTTGAAGCTTAGTTTAGAGGTATGACATTTGGACTCTATGAAGCATTATGGCTACAACTCCTTTTACAAGATTTGGGTTACTCATCTAAGCATCAATACTTGTTGTATTACGGCAATAAAGCAACATGTGACATTGCACAAAATCTATTACAACATGATCATACTAAGCATTTAGAAGTGGACAAATTCTTCATCAAGGAGAAACTTGAGGGAAAAATCTTGGAATTGTCTAAGATTAGATTAGAAAATCAATTGGCTGATATTCTTACCGAAGCAGTCTCAATTCGATTATTCTCTAAATTTTTAGACAAATTGGACATGAATGACATTTATGCATCAAGTTGAGGGGGAGTATTGAAGATAAAAAAAAAAATTGTGACTATTCTTGATATATTGAGAATTGAGATTGATCGTGTAAATATTCTTGCTATTTCTTCTTTCCTATTATCACATGATTTCTTTCTATTGTGATGAGATAGATTAAAAAATCTTTAATTGTAAATTTAATATATGATTATGTTTTGTATTTATATATTGGATGTAATTCATAATCAATGTATAAAAAATAGTATGTTGACTTGCATGCTTTGTATTACTCATACATAGGGGATGTATAGTATTAATTATATTTTCAGATATTAATTATTAGAAATATAATATGAGTTTTCTTTTAGGATATTGTATAGTGAGTTTCAGTTCATCACCACATTGTATTTATATTTTCTGCACAGTATATAGTTTTCAGATAGACAATTTGTGTAGGACTTCTACTGTTTGTACTAATAAAAGTTTTTTTTCCCAATACAACACACTAAATTATTATTATTGTTTTGATGATAAACTATATAATATAGTAACAGTAGTATATACGATAGTAGAGTCCTACATATCGTACCCAATTTCTAATTTGTTTTTTACATGTCTATTATGTGAATTTTTTTATCCTAAATTAGATTCTAGTTCTATCATTGTTTTTTTTTTTTTTTTTGTTAGATTTGTAGACAGAATTTCTTTGTCATATGCTTGAAATTAGTCAAAAGTTTATTGCTGATTACATGGATGGGTACTGATTCTATCAAGGTTTAATCATATGAGCTGAATTCTTAGCACTCAAATTGACTTTTATTATAAGGTAGAAACTTAAACAATGACTTTGTGGATGCAATATAAGTTTTAAACTTCGAAATCATGTGGTATCTTAATTTTTGAACTGTCGTTTTGTTTTAACATGTCGGTCCCATACTAGAAAAACAAATATGTCGGTCACAATCAACTTTAACAGAAAATTTGAAACATAACTGGAAAGTGGTATGGATTCTTATATCTCCCTCATCATGATTGAAGGATTTTTACGTAGCATGCGTTTCATGACAGAGACATCAAGTTCAAGTGAAGTTTGGTCAGTATGGTAAAGGTAGTTAAACCTTCTATTGTTATAGCTTGATCACAGTGAAGACAAAGCATCAGGCTCACATAGTACATGATCATTTAATCAATTTAGTTTATCAGATTCAGTGTTATAGAAAAAGATACTACACTGACAATGAAAGATTCACTTTGACAATAAGATCAAGTCCTGTTAAATTTGGAAGTATGCATGAATATTCTGCAATGAGAAGTTTGTTTTATCAAATGTCCACATCTTACCAGATCAGCACGTGCCATGCATTATAAAGCCACAACTGCCGCAAATTTTGTAATTTGATTGCTATCTTAGCATTCTTGAATATAAATATCACCTGAAATAGAAGTAAGAACAAAAAAATATATAGTTTTCTACGATGCTGCATATATTCTCTAAGGAGCTGACACACACAGATGTGCAATAGAGGTTAGTTAATCATCCATTTGCTGCTATTCTTTTCTTTTTCCTTCAAAAGGATACAAGAAAAGGATTGATCCCTACAACGAAAATTCATCAAGTTCTGTTCTAGTTTTTGATCTACAATTTCTTAAGTTTGACAATTTGATTTCACTGAGTTCAAGTTGTTGATTTTATCAACACCTAATTCCATTTTTTTAGCATTCATTTTCTGAAAAAACATATATATAACTTACATATCGATTCATTCAACTTGGTATTACTAGTAACTTCAACTCATTGATTATTGTAGAATGTAAAAGTATTTTGATGGGTTATACATAAATCATCTAACACTTGAAGGACTAAACCTTATGATAAAAAAAAAATAAAAAAATACCCATATATAAATCGATTCTTCCCATTTTTTCACTTGAATTTTTTGCGGCTCTCTCGCTCTTCTAACTTCATGAAAATATTAACTTCTAAATTTTAACCCACACCATGAAAACACAATTAAAAGCATGGTTATTTGTATTCTAGGATGCACACATATTCTATGATACAATACGAAATAAATGAAAATTAATATGTATCCTAAGAGATATCAAATTAATATATGATGTAGTAGACGTATTATATGATATAATATATATTGTACAATTTGTTATATGTTATCAATACTAATCGATACATCTTTTTAGAAAGTGATGATGTGATAGATATGTGTTTAAAAAATTTTAAACTTTTAAGAATTATTTTTGATATTTTTATAAATGATAACATGACAATTTAATTTATTATATTAAATTTTTTTTGAAAGATATATCTCATGATATGATATATAATACAAAAAAATAGGTTTTCAATAAATGGCACGACACACAATTTTGATTACTATGATTAAAAGTACCTATTCCCTGATAATTTTAAGCCTTATACATATTTGTCAAATCAAGGTTTAGCCTTTTACTCTAGAAAGTTTAATGTTCCTTTATCTCACCAAAATCTTGAAATCTTGTATGTATTTCTAACCATGTAAATAATTCATCCAATTAAAATGAAAAAAATAGTAAATATTAATTTTTTTTATTGTTTAAATTTGCGTTTTTCCGTGAGATTTTGTATATAAGCTTCTGAGTTAAAAGAAAATGAAAATTAAGGCTAAGGAATTTCAGAGATTTATTTGTTAGGTTAGATATGATAACAAAATTACATTTAAATAAATTGTTGATTATACAGGTTTACTCTTTCAAGAATTTGCCATTTAATATAGCCCTCTTGATATATAGTCATTTCAATTAATAACATATATTTCTTAAGTTGTGATTTGTTTCTTATATCGTCGACTAATGTTTGTTTGTAAATATTTCAACTTTAAATGTGACTCCTTCTAATTTTAAACCTTGGCCATATATAGTTTAGTAATTCCAACTGCGTGTTTGGAGCAATTCGGCGAAATATCTGCGGGGCATCACACAATAAATTTTTCTGCCCTAGACTTGGAAGGGCAGTCATGGGATTTTTGTCTCTCCACCCGAAGAACAGGTATACACCCAAAACCCGTTCTTAATAAAAAAGGTTGGCATGCATTTGTGAAAGACAAGGATCTAAAGGAAGGTGATATAATAACTTTCTCAAGGGAAGCAGATGACGCCAATGGAGTGGCACTTAGAATCACAGCACGTAGGACAATACGGCTATGGGGTAAAAATATTGAACAGGATGTGTAGTATACCCTAATGATCAATTGCCAACGAAAGCCAAGAAGTTTCTTAACAATATATGAGTTCTGGATTAATTAGGTTTATGTTTATGTGGTTTTAAATGTGTGTGAGTGTGTTTAAGCTTGAGTTAGTTCTCTTTGGTTTGCATTAATAAGGTTGTAGAACGATGTTTTCATATTCGGATTGGATAATGATGTGGTGAAAGGATCAATTCAGGTCAATCAACAATTGGACCAGTTAACGTTGGGTTTCTGTATCAAAAAAATATTGAGCATGTTCCAATTCGGGTTTGAAAACCATGGTGTAGAGTATTGTGTGTGGTACTTCTGCGCTTGCAAAACAGAACTGTGTACTAGGAAAAGTGTTTGTATTAAGTTTGATCGCGTTTTGTACGATTGAGTGTGGTGTTTACATATATATTCGCATAGCCTTTCAGCTTTCTTCCGTCTAAATGATTGGAACTGGACGAAAATGCAGACCTAAATCTATTAAATATTATATGAACAACGATTATAAAAACTGGCTGCGCAGAATTTGCCTGTCACCCAAGTGTCACCCAAGTAATTACCATTTTCTCTCATATTATCCCATTAATTATGTAGTCTCTCAATTAATTTGTTGAACAATGGTAGTTTTACATTTATTTATTTTTTATTCAATTAGCAAAGGGAATATCATTGCAGCGGGGTTTAAATAAAATTTCTGTATTTCTACAAATTATTGAACCTACAATAAGCTCACCAGCCACAAATAAAATTTCTGTGCAAAGTCAACAGGATTACGTTTCCTAGATTCAACAGCTACAAGCTCACCAGCTCTGTTGACTTTGTCCCGACACCTGACCATAATTTGGAGATTTATCAACAGCAAAGAACACATCTCCATCAACCACATATGCGCAATCATTGTTGATAATCTGTGTTATGATATCCTTTATCTGCTCCATATGATCAGACACTCGCGGCTGATGGGTAGGAGGGAGGCACTCTAGATATCCATGTCCACAAGATATTTTTGTAGAGGATTTTCTCCAAGCTCATTTACCCGACGAATTGTCCCGTCATCTACATCTGTGAAGTTCCAAACATGGCCTAAATGTTGTTGGTATTTGTAGAGAATGTCGAAGGAGACAGCGGCACGAGCGTGGCCGAGGTCGCTGAGGTCGTAGGCCGTGACTCCCCATCCGTACATGAGGACCTTTCCAGGGATTTTCGGCACGAAGACCTCCTTCTGCTGCGTCATGGAATTGTACACTTTCAGCTCCATGTTGAAACGACGCCGCTTTCTCCCTCTTCCTTATCTCTGTCCTGAAAATGTCTAGATTTGGAGAAACCCTAAACCTAATAAACTTCGGATTTCTCTTGTAGAGTGTAGTTCTACATTTTGCTTCCAGTTGAAATAAAATTTGGGAATATGGGAATTAAAAAGAGTAATGGTTCAATTTTAAAATGTTAAGCATAACTTCAATTTTTTATGTATGATAAAATCATTGAATCTTATTATATATAGTCATCTAAATCAACAATATTTTGTGTATTGACAAGACAAACAGTAAATTCAAAAGAAAAATAAGACTCACAACTCAAGATTTATCTGAATATACCTCTAACTTGGTTTTAAAGAAGAAACAATAGTTTTTATGCCAGAATATAAGCGGAAAAAATAAAACACTTGTACACAATTGTCAATGATACGCCTGAACCATCTGATTAACCTCACGTCAATGTTGTGACAACTGCTCCTTTGATCACCAGACTTCTCTACTCACAGCAAACCAAAGAATAAAGAGGAAACATAACCCTAATCCCCTTTTGCTTCAAAATTTTAGCTAATAACCCAAAACACACTGTGTAATTTTTACTTCAAAATGCAGATCTTTATTCCAAAACATACCGCATCATTTATATACAATTGGTTTTCACATCTTCGCTCAAATCAAAGATGCAATATTTGATTTGCATAAGAGAACCAACAATTTTAATTATCACAACAAACCAATACAACCTTGCAACAAAAATCTTCCCTTAATGCAAGCTATTGAATTCCAAAATAGGTAAAATAATCCTAGAGGGAGGCGGATAGGATTTTTAAAACTTTTCCTAACTTAAAAACATTTTCACTTTCAATCCAATTAACATACAAATAAACAATAAATTTATCAAGTCATTCAATCAAGCATATACTCAAACAATATAAAGTATGTAAACAACTTAAAGATAGAGAAGGAAGTTTTCCGTTGATTTTTATAGTGGTTCAAAGCTTCTTTACAAGTCTTCTACATCCACTCCTTCAAGTAACCCCGTTTAAAGTTTTTCTTCATCATCTTCAATATACCTAGAAGATATAATAATTTTGATGTAAGAGATTTCACCCTCCATACTACTTCTGACAAAAATGATTGCGCGATTTTCAATAATTTCACGGGATTTTGCTTAGTTACTAGTTTCATAGGATTGCGTCCTAAGTAGTTGAAAAACAAATACAAGAAAGAAAATGTGTCTTAAAGGTTGATACAAATATGAAGTATAAGTATTTCTCTCAAATGAATATGAATGAAAATTAGTGAGAGAAAGTGAAGAAAAATTAGAGAATGAAAAAGTAGAAGTGTAAGGCTTGAATCTCTCTAACCCTTCTTCCTTCAAATTAGTTGGTTTATATAGGATTTAGAGAAAATGGTCGTTGTTGCTAATTTAAGAGCTATTGGAATAAATATGAGCAGACACATGGTCATGATCTTGATAATGAATGCAGTCTAACGGTCGAATTCTCTATATTACAACAACCCAGTACGGGCATATGCTCTACATACATAGTTGTGTATCTTCATATCTTCGATGCTTTACACTTCTAAAAGGCTACACGGTCTTACGCACGATACCCCTCATGATCACTACACGATCAATAATTTTTCTTTGCATGGGTATATGAACTTTTTTGCATGGGTATGCGTCCAATGTTGATTGTATGATACCTACACGAGAGGCCTTGGCAATGAGTATTTTATTTCTGTGATGCATGATCATGCATTTGAAAGTTACATGGTCATGTGTCCTTATATCTTGTTATACAAATGTTTGCACGACCAATCGATTCTTGTATTCTCTTTATATGACATACATAGTTGTAGACATATACGATCGTATGCTTGGTCAAATTTGCAAAACATTAACGTTTTGTCCTCTTTGTCATGGATCAGTACATACAAGGACAACTTAGATATTTTAATAAAGTTTTTCACCAAATCAAAACTTACAGGGGTCTAACAATTTTCTCCTTCTTGATTGATAACAAAACTTATATTAAAATGCAATTTATGCACATAATATAACATCATAAAAAAAAATTTATAAACAAAATTCAATACAAAACAAATTTCAACATATTCATTTTAACATACCTATATACTCTCCTCTGTTTTATTATAAACAAAAGAAGTATATTAAAAAATTTTCTTTTAGCAGAAAGAAAATTTTCAACCCCTTGTTTAAATAGTTTATCATTTTAAGCATACCATGAAAATTCTTCCATTTTAAAAAACATTTTTACAAATTTTCTCCCTCTTTCAAACATAATTTTAACTCCCTCTATCTCAAATAAAAAAAAAAATGAAACTCCCCCTAATTTAAATATTTCCAAAGTGCAAACAAAGAGCATTCAATAATAATATCTTCTCCTAATTTATAGGGATAAATGCAATTAAATCAATATTTTTATGCACAAAGTATGATTTTTAAAACTATTTCGGGGAAATGTTTGTAGAAAAAACTTTTCTAAATGAAAATTTTGGAAAATTCTGTAGAATATATCAAGCATGGTCGTGTATATTATATGTATGGTTGTTTATGTCTGATTATAAAATATGCACGATCATGTAACATTTAAACACAATGTTATGATTGGGAAAATTGCAAGCACGATCATGTATTGCAAATACATGATCATGTATATTCTTAAAATCCAAAAAACTGTAAAAAAAGGGTAGTTTAAAATGCAAGGGAACTTTTGATATCAACTTCAAAGCATCCAAAAATAATTGAAATTCATTCTAAAGCATTCATATCAATTTAAAATATTGTTCAAACATGACTAACACCATTGGCACGTGTTAAACATATTTGAAACCATTTTAATTCAATTTTGGGGAATTGGGAAAATATAAAAGCATTTTATGGACAAAGTTGATTAAAACAATACAATTACATCATATTTGCACAATTTGATCATGAGGGACCAACAATATATGAATTCATATCATTTGATACCAAAACAATCAAATTTAAATCCTTTTGACATGAATTCCAACCAATTATATGTTGTAACATAAACATACATACATATAACTTACTTGCATCAATTATAATCTAATCATTCAATCATAGCAAATACTAATATACTCAAATTGAATTCATCAATTCTATTACGTACTTTTATGCCTAAGTGATTTGAAGTTCCATTATTTTCAATCAAATTTTTATTTTATAATGAAGTACACAAATTATATGTATATTATCTCTATACTATATCAACAACTCAACCAAACCAAACCTTCTGTAGACTTTGACCCAGAAACTATTTTTTTGCTTGCCTTATTTACTGTAGGAAAAAAATTGAAACCTTTCAATGGTTCCTTCTAACCTAGTATTAGGAAAATATATTTTAACATTGAATGATTAGAATGAAAAAAACCTTCCAACAACTAATTACAAATAAATAAATATATTGACACAAGCAGATGTTGTTTAAATTAAAGATTATTGGTTTGTTTCATCCCTTAACATGCCACATGTACCGGAATAAAACTTTACAGAAAATCCAACAGTTGTTTGTTAATAAACATGAATTTTTAGTCCTCCTATTTATAGATGAATTAAAAATGATTGCATTTCTATGTTAGTTGAGCTTACTTCATGCACATGCTTACTCCAAATACTTGGCTGATAATTTGTTAATTGACGTGCAACCAAGTTATGTTTCACTTATTCAAGAAAAAGCCAATGATTTCGGTCAAATCCTATGAATTGATTTAAAGATTCAACTTCATTAATTCTATTATATTTTATGCCTACACAGAATATTAGAGGAATTGATTTGATTGATAAACTTAGATGTCAAAACTCAAACAAAGAAAGAATGAAACTGTAATAGCTCAACAGTAGAACTGTCCATTTAGGCGCTTTGAGATCAAGGGTAAAAGAGAGATTCTTGATCGAAAATGGTTTTGAGAGGGTTGAAGGGTAGAAAAGTCATTTATAAACTATATGTGACTTATACATGGGTATTCTTGGGATAATATTCCATGTATGGCACGAAAAGAGGAAATTGAGATTTCTATAAGACACGCAACTACGCACATGGTCATGCATCACATGTTTTAGCCATATATACTCGTTTTATTTTCAATCGTGTAGTTCCTAACTTTTACCATTTTCTTCTCCTTCTTCTTTCCGTATTTCAGTGAACCCTAGGGCAGTTGAGAAAGACCAAGGAGCAGCTCAACTTTAGATTAGAGATCCAGAGATTCATAGAGAGAGAGATCCAAAAGCCATGGTTAGAGGTAAATGTGTCCTTACCTCTTTCATCTTGTTTTAAAGCGTGTTTCTTCTTTTGGTTGAGTTTTGAAATTATTACTTGCTTCTTGGATGCTTGCTTGAGTTATGAAACATGTGGATGATGATTTATTAGCTATTTGAGTGGCTGATTCCATGATTATATATTTATTTCTTTGTATACATGTGTTTTAT